>MU728349.1:0-18798 GCA_026770625.1 Nicotiana glauca
TATCATTATGCAGCTCCAGTTGGTGGTTGTCTTTTGCCACGTGGTGTACATTAAATATCTAATGTGATAAAGCTTTTGCAAGAAATGTGAGAGGACTCCAGTAGTTCGTTGTCTTTGTAGAATTATATAGGTAGTCTTTCTCTTATCCAACAGTGATAAGCAAGTTAAATATTTTTATATAGTGCAATGCTAATATCTGTAAAGAGGATCTCTGCTAAAGTAGAAAGAAAACTCACCAAATTGTATAGCTAGTGGGTGGATACTAACCAGATCTCAATTAAAGAGAAGAGTTTCCATCTCTGTGGTTGAAAGGGGTTGTGGATCTTTCTATCCTGATTCTGGCAGATTGATACATCACTAGCACAATGTTTCTGCATGACTTCATTGATTGTTTTCTTTATCTCTAACAGAGAAACGATTTAGGAGGAAAGTCGTCTTTTGTAGCTGGCATTGGCATAAAACTTTGTTGAACTTTACTATTAGTGTCAAGCTACGTGTCCTGAATGTGCTTTTTTTTCTGGGTATCAACTATCATAAAATTGTGCTTACGCAGGAACCTTATTGTTATAACTCCTCATTCTAGCAAATCATATGTTCTTTCTTGATATGAGCTTGTGTACGTGGGATACCTTCTGTTTTTGGTAAAGTATTATTTTTGCTTTCATTTATTGCTCAATATCAACAAATTTGAAAATGATGACATTGAATCCTGTTCAAGAATGTGAGATGGGTAGTGAAATAAGATAAAGTAGATTGCCACATCACTGAAGTTGCTGTTCCTAGTGTATGCTCCTTTTATGTCTTTGGTGTGGTCAACTTGTCTTTTAGATAATGATAGTTTTAGCCAGATAGTTAGATTCTCTAAATTCGATTTGAGAGGCCATACTGAGTATTGCGCCTACTTGAACTTGGACTACAATGAAATCTTCTTTATATTTTTAGGGGGATAGGGACTGGGAGGGGGTGTTAGTGTAGTAGTCTTCAATTTTTCGATACGTAGTGCTTGGGATCATAAGTAGATAGTTTTCATACCTTGTATGTTTTTAGACCACTTTCTGATATTACCAGTTACTGCTGATGATCGGGTGCTCTTTGTAGAGAACCATGTCTTTTTATAAGGTTCTCTTATAAAAAGATATGGTTCTTGGTCATCATGGTTTTTAAGGTTCTCTATGTGGTATAAATCTTGTATGTATGATTTTTCCCATCTTCTCAAAAAAATCACTACCTTCATCAAAAAAAGAAAAAACAAAGAAGCTAAACACCATATATCAAAATATAAAAAGGATTTGGGATTTGCCCTTTGCCTTTTCCAGCTCTGTAGGTAAGATACTGTGGTAGGCCTAATTCCCACCCCTCCCTCTGTGGTTTCAAAATGAGAAAACTAATATAATAATTGAAAACGGAAAAAAGATGTGGAGAAAACTTTAACTGCTTACTTTGTTTCATGATTATAATGCATTTACTGCTGCTTCAGGATCCATTTCTTTTTTCACCATAAAACCATCAACTTTACATTGATGCCTCATGGTAATAATGCACTCTCTTATGTTTATATTTTATGTTGATATACTTTGAAAACATTATAAAGCTTTGTGATTATCCTTGTTCCTAACACATTCCGACGTCTTAAATTGAAGTTATTGGTAAAACTCAAACATGGTGTTCTACTTTGGCAGGTCCTGTAGATTTACACGTATGCTAATTCCTTTTATTCTTCACTTCTAATTATGATTTTACAAACCAATATAGTCATTGACTAAATAGCTCTCTTCTATTTAATGATTTAATTTACATCCCCTTTCAAAGTTTCAGCTTTGTTAGTAATTAGTATGATAGTGATGCCTTTTACCAGTTGGTAAGTTCTCTAATTCGTGCATGGTAAGTTTTTGTGTCATGTGAGCTCATGCACGATAAGGCGGCCTCTCTTCATTAATTGTCTAAACTATCAGGATTTTGATTTTTTATTTGTGACTGTGGATCTGCAGTCCTCCGGAAGATGCTCCAAAGCAGGGGGTGTAACATTATTTGGCAGGTATGGCTACTTGGATTCAGATAGTTATGTGGAGCTGCAGCCTATTGATGGAACTAACGAAACCCATTACAGGAGGACACTCAGAAGTCGAAACCAGACAACTGATCCTAAAGAAAATGATAAAGAGAGGCTTGATATATTCTCAGATGCCCAGCAGGAAGAGTATCTGGATCTTGAAGAGGGAGAGATAATTTCTGAAGTAATGAATGAGAAAACCATTAGAAGGAGAAGCACTTGTTTTGGCAAATCGCAAGTCAGTGAAACAAAGAATTTTGCTAATGATAAAGATGTGGAGGGAAAGGACAACCCTAAAATTTTGGAGATCATGGCAAAGATGGAAAAGCGTGGAGAGCGTTTCAAGCAGCCCATTGCTCTTAAAAGTGATTCAAAGAATCTCTCTAAGCCTTCCGTTGATTTGTTTACTGGCACGACTGAAGCTATGCAACCAAGACCAGCACGAAAGAGGAGATGGGTTGCAAGTGAGGCCAACTAAAGCGAATGTTTCATCAAATGCTATTGGCTGTGTGGTCGTATTAGAGGATCTGCCTCTTGTTCACCTTCATAACTGGATCTGTATAGTGGCATTCCACCTACAGAAATGGCTGCTGATGGTATATCTGGGGTTAAGAAGAATACTTTTCCCATGAAAAGAGGGAAAAAGAAAACACGTCTAGTAAAGGATATTTGTGATGCCTCTGCTAAACTCCGTTTTTCCTCTTAAAAGTATAATCGATTATTTTGATGTCCAAAGGATCATAGCAGGCTACCAGTAATGGTATGATTTGAGTTCTTAGAATTCCCAATTTTACAGGAGGAAGCCATTGGTGGCTCCATTGTATAATGTCTCAATTCTTAGGTTTGTCATTTTTCTTGTAGTTCCTTAAATAGGTTTTGGAAGCAGTGGGCATGGAAATAGCTATTCCTGTTCCATGCAGTGGTTCGGAGCTATAGGTTCATATAGCCAGCTCGCATGAGATATTTGTCTTCTGCTTTACGATACGAAGGCTTATTTTTCATTTTGCTTTCCTTGTTTATTTAGTACGTAGAACAATTGACTCGAGGATAATATAGCAAGTATAGAAGTAACATTTTGGTGTCTAGATTATAGTAAGTCGTGGAGACTTATGGGTAGTTGGACGCCATATACAGAATGCATTTCACCACTTGACCTGGGTGAAAATAAGAGGAAAAGAAATTACTTATGTGCTATCTGCAACTTCTTATTCAGCTTTTCAGTAGTTTGGGTGTATAAACACTGATTTCAAGGGGCTACTTTATCGCAGCTATTGTAGTTTCGACTTGGTTTCTTTTCCTTAGCCATTGTGATACTAAACACAGTTGTCATTTTTGATCATCTACATTATTTTCGTGGTAATTGTAGCAGTAATAATTGTATTTCAGGCAAGTCTTGTAGAAGAGACTATCTCGTGCGCTTATTTATTTTGTGGATGAGGGTTCTAGAGGAGATACTGCGTCTGTCCATGTAATTGAGTATTCAAAAGTCTTTGCCCTGCGCACTACTAAAATATTGCTGCAAATAATACTCCTTGATGAGCACAGTGAACTATCATAGCTAAGGCCTGAGCATGAAAGTCCGAAATGTTGCTAATGTAATACAACTATGGTCTCATTTCAATTTGGTATACAAGCTTCTTTTGGCTCATTGGAATGTCACTACGCAGAACTTTTACTAAAATGGGTGCAATTTTGAGAATAAGAAAGGTCATCAGAGGATATACATATAGCCCGGCCATAGTCATGCACCATGGGATAGTGCCGATGAACTATTTTGGCTTAAAGCGCACTCAAAACTATTGTCCATACATCTACAGATCTACTGTCCTTGGCATTAACAATTTCACGAGTGTCAGAGCTGGACAGAAAAGTAATTTGAACTAATCTGAATAATCCCGACAAAAACCAAAATTGATTATCCAGTTAGTAAACCAATGGTAAACGTGAGTAAGAGTTCAACCCTGAGAGCAATTTCAGGATGAGAGATCAAAGGAAATTGTTTGAGTGCTTGTTTTTAAGCTTCTCGCCAAGAAAAGATGAGCAGTAATTTTAGTCACTTCGCCTTCTATTGCTCGTGGGGGTGGTTTGCTCTGAAAGGAGTTTCAAAACATTCACCAATGCGCGTAGACGATCCCAGATGTTCAAACCATAAAGAGCCTCGACAAGAGACTCTTGAAACTCGAATCCATTCTCAGCAACAGGATACTGCAAAAATATGGGGTAAACGACATGAAGTGTATGAATGATAGAATGACTTCAGAAGATGTGGAACTCACCTGAATAGGCTTTGGTATCTTGGTTTTAATAAGAGGCCACCACCGGTCCTCCACAACTGATTTTACAAGACAGCAAGCTCGCAAACCTTCAATACCAGCAAATCTTCCAAATCCGCTGTCCTTTACACCACCAAATGGCAGGGACTGCATATCATTATTCAGAAGAAAGGTTGAGATGGGGCGCAATTTGAAAAGAGAAATGAAAAAAGGGATGCCGGGGAGGGGGATGGCGTTAACCAAGTAAGCTGGGAGGTCCAAATATTTAAACCAAAGTCAGTTTTAAGGGATAAAGTTTGGGACTTTTGAGGTAGTTGGCCTTTATAAGAGGGAGATGTCAGGGTTGGACATGGTGATGCTTCATGATCGATGATGGAAGCAGATAGGTCATGAGCCTCACTAATTGAGAATGGGGTTAAGTCATGAGGGGAAAGGTAGCTTTGGATTGGGTTATGCAATTAAGGGTTACTTTGGCAGTTGAAGAATGAGTTAAGTCATGATGGAAAGGATCTTTTTGATCTCTTTTGATGTGAAGGTTAAGAAATAATAAGACCATGTGGGATCTGCATAAACTTTCAAGTAGGACAGTTAGACTTAAGCAGAGGGAACCTTGATACATAAATAGTAATAATGGAGAAAAAATAATTACGGCAATCGCTAATGGAGTTCTCATGCAGATGTCACAGGGTATTGTCTGAGGTTCACAAAATTGTTGCTAGTTTGTAATCATACCTCAATCATCATGAAGCAAGTAGTCACATATAAGTATGCCAAACTCTTGATAAAATGCCTCAAGAGTTTGATGCCTACACTTCAAGTACCTGACACATGTAACTTGATGCGAAGTCATTGATAGCAGCCACTCCACAATGTAATTGTGAAGCTATCTGCTTAGCACGGCGCTGACTGCCTGAAAATACAGCACAACCAAGTCCATATTTTGAATCATTTGCAAGCTGAACAACTTCTTCATCAGAGCTGAATTTCATTATTGGCAATATTGGTCCAAAAGCCTGCGAGCAATTAGCAATTTCCATATGGAAACCAGACCACCTTTATCCCTGTAGTAAACTAAAACAAAAGAAAATATATCAAACTGATGATACCTCCTCCTGCATCAACTTCATGGTGTGATTTACGTTTACAATCACAGTAGGAGGGAAGTACTGATCAACAGCACCTTCGCCAATATTGCCTACACTTCCTCGAGCAACAATTTCGGCGCCTTTGTCTAGGGCATCATTTACCAGGTACTGAAGCTTTTCAGAATGCTCTTGCATGCATATGGCTCCCATGTCATACTTCCCAGATAGAGGAGGGCCCTACAATAATATTTTCAGTTTTGATTATACAATTATTTTAGAAAATCGGACCACATCAGCAAAATAACTAATATTAATGTAATTAACAAGAGAATAAATAGTTTTATGCTTAGGCTTCAGGAAATTATTTTTTTGGAGAAAGGTAACAGTTAGGCTTCAGGAAATTACTATGTAGTTATCTCTCAATTCTGGGCAAACTCATACTTATAACGCTCACAAATTAGCAGCATACTGGAAACTGAACAAGGATGAACATGATATATTGGGAGCTGAACGTTCAGATAAGATCAGTAAAGCCATCTAACTAAGAAGTCAAACAACCAATATATGCAAAATGCTATGTCTCATGAAGAATAAAGATCTTATAATGCATCAAGTTGAAAATGAGGCAAAAAGGAGAAAAGATAACGTACTTATCTTTCAACTACATTAATATTGGAGAAAGGTAACAGTTAGGCTTCAGGAAATTATTATGCATTTATCTCTAAATTCTAGGCAAACTCATACTTATAACGCTCACAATTAGCAGGATACTGGAAACTGAACAAGGATGAACATGATATATTGGGAGCTGAACATTCAGATAAGATCAGTAAGCCATCTAACTAAGATGTCAAACAACTATTATATGCAAAATACTATGTCTCATGAAGAATAAAGATCTTATAATGCATAGAGTTAAAAATGAGGCAAAAAGGAGAAAAGATACGTACAGCAGTAACCGATTTCACAATTTTAACTACTTCAGCAACAAAAGAAGAGTAAATGTCCTTGTGAACATAAAAACGTTCTGCACCAGCACAATTCTGTCCACTTGATTGGAGAGCTGCTCTGGCAGCAACTTGTGCAACCTGCATTAAGTTTGATTATTTCTTTAAAGGCTCATGAAATAAAGGTATAGTTGAATGATCTTCTTTCTTTAACTTCTCATAGAGATATTTGAATGATCTTATCATAGTGGAAAGTAATCAAATGTACTTTATCCCCAAAAAGAAAGCAGACTGGAAAAATTTATACATGTGGCACATCGACATCTTCACAGACAATAAATGCATCTTTTCCACCAAGCTCAAGAGTAACTGGTATCAGTGTATCCGCAGCAGTCCGCATAATCTGCAGAACACAAAGTCAGAACATTAGGATTTATAAAGCAGAAAAAATAAAAACAAAAAGAAAGGTTAATCAAATGTATCGAGAACATGAAAAGGGAATTTAAGTTGCTCCACATTAGATATGAAAAGATAAACCCTATTCAGGGTGACTTACCTTTTTGCCCACACCAGGTGATCCAACAAATATCATTTTGTCGACAGAGGATACTAGTGCTTCTCCAGTTTCAGCAAAGCTGGCAAGGAAAATTTGATAAAATGTATGCCAAATCAACCCAGAGCAAAGATGATAAATGCTCTATAAATGCATACCCTGTTATAACTTCTACCAAGTTCTCAGGAGCTCCGACTGCAGCAAGAGCAGTTTGAATGATTCGCAGATAGAAACACCCAGACCAACTGGCATGTTCTGAGACCTAAGGTAACAACGAGGGGATCTCGTCAAAATCAAAACCACTGCTTTTTAGCATTTTGCTTCTGAGAGGTTGTATATTTTGCACTTTTAATTGTATGTGTACGTATTTAAAGTTCAAGATGTGACAAATACATTCAAGTATGCTCATCTCAAATATTTTCCAAGTGCATGCTATGTTGTTAAAGTTCTATCCATGAGCAAACAGGAAGCATAGATAGTTGGAAAGGAAAAAAGAAGACCTTTATCACAATGCTGTTCCCTGAGAAGACTGCAGCCAACATTGGATTAAAGATATTGTGAAATGGGTAATTCCACGAAACAATAGCACCAACAACACCAAGAGGATAAAATTCCACTTTTGCAGTCTTGTGAAGCATTGATCTCCCACATGAACTGCAAACCACAACATTTAATCATAAATTTCTTTGCCCTTCTAGTATGAAGGGCTGAAGCCATGTAAGTAATGGATCCACTATTTTAAAGAGAAACCATTTGCATGACATACCGGTATTCAGGCTTTAGCCACTTTTCACCCTCTGAAAGAAGCCAATGTATCTTTTCACATGTAGTCATTATTTCTCCCAAGGAGGCATCTACCATTGTTTTTCCAGTATCACGTGAAGAGATACTAGCAAAAGTTGTTCAAAGAAATAATCGGACAAGGTATATAAAATTAGGAAGACACATAGTACTTTGGCGTAAAGAAGAGGCAATTTATATGCAACTAACTCTTAGACTAAAAGCTAAAACTCTAGTTTGTCATATGCGAGAGAAAAAGAAATTGGATAATGATAGGTTTTCATAATCATGAGATTCATCTGTTATTATTTTTTATGACCAATAAATCCCGAGGGCCGGTGGTGCATGGTTTGAAACTCTATCGATAATGGGCCCTCCCCTCTACCCTTCTCCGCTTAAATACCATGCTTTTGTCTGCAGCATTGTTCAAGCATGTGACATGCGCTAACCTATGCATCACATTCTGAGCTCTTACCGTTAGACCAAAGCCCTGGAGGTGAGATTCTTCTGCAGATCTTTTATTTGTCTATCTTTGATATTTCAATAGTTATATTTAGTATTATTGGACAGAGAACTTTGACTGCAACCAAACACTTGGAATAATGTCACTGGCATAAAGTTATGATCTCTAGGCAATAGTTTTTTTTTTTGGGATAAATTGGGCAATAGTTTAATAGATTTCTGCACTTATCTCCTCTTCAGTTTCGTAGTGTATGATTGTGAAACGAAATTATGTTCAATGGAACACTGCTCATGTCTCCAAGCACTTTCTATCTGGACCACCACAAGAATTGTCTCAACTATGGGTCTCTCCTGAAACACTTTACTGTGTACACCATGTTAGTGTATAAATCAATAACTGATAATATTTCATTTGGAGGTCCACCAATATTTGGTCACTAATTGTACTTCACATCCATGAAAACTGACATATGCGTCAACATGGAATTCAGCATATGGAGTCTTCCAGCATCACTAACTCTTCTAAATTCTTTGATCTGTAAAATGATGTCCCAAAAAGAAAGAATCCAGTCTAATTCCCTAAGTTTTTGCTCAAATATTGTCGGTTTAAGAGTTTACTGCTCCTATACAGATGATGTTGAAGAAACATAAGCAACAATTACCTTAAGCATTTCAGTATCTTTCATCGTGCACCTTGAACATATTTAAAAGTGTCAATGTTGTTGGCAGTGTCAAACAGCAGTTTTACGTGGTAAGTGGTCCTTACTTGCATATAAGGTCTTGATGTTCAATAATATACTTTAGAAGTATACGCAGAAACAGGCGTCTTTGCTTGAAGCTACTCTTTGCCCATATCTTCTGAGCTTTCCTTGCATGTGCAACCCGGTCCTTAACCTGAGCATAATTTAATTTGTTAAGTGCATTTGGCTTGCATGTAAACAGGTGTTAATCTACAAAGGACTGTCGATGTTGGTTTAGGGTGAAGAACAAGGAAATTAATACGATTTCAGATATGAGGTGGAAAAAGCTAAGGCGAACCACAAACCACGGGGAACCTCCACCATTTAAACTATGATAAGGCCTACGCTGGTGAAAAAGTGTGCCAAATAAGGATTATTAATTCTGACGCTAATCTTAGCACCCCTGTTTGGTTTATTTGTAAGAACAAACCTATAATCTTGAAGTTCATGTATGAGTTTATGATCACATAAAGGTTCTTACAATAATAAGTGGCAGGAAAAGAGAACTAGTTAGCTGATTGCTTAATCAAATCCCAATAATATGACTCAGCATTTTTATGCAAAACTTCATGCAAAAATACTACTTACATACTTTTTGAGAAATTACAGAGATTCTAGATACTGAACCATGTAAAAAAGGATGGAGGAAAAAGGGGAAGTTAGTTTAGGGCATGACACAAGATATTGACATTTAGAAAAGAGGAACACAATTAGTACATAAATCTGACCTCATCAGGTTTCAGCGCTGGTAAAAAACCCAGGTACTTCATTGTTGCAGGTTCATAGCACTGAACTTTGTCCGTATGTCTTCTCGAGGGAATCTAAATGAGCAAAATTTGTCATGAAAAGATACAAGTGTCACATTCTTTTTCTTTGTGGAATGAACCATATAAAGTTGCACAAAAGGTAAGAGCGCAAAGTTCTAACAACAGACATGCACGCCACATTAAAACTCAAACTGTGTCATCTGACTAGTTCTCCTAAATAGAAATGCCGTCTTGATAGTGTAAATGAGTTGGAAGCGCTAAGACTTAAGAGCTACTCTCATTAAGATGTCAAGCTGTAAATTACATAAATCTCATATTCCCAGTGCGTTCGCTAAGACAGAAATATTTTCTCAATAATTTTCAATGTTCAGTTATCTTGAATTTATGAAAATGTTTGTGCAATAAACTTATTTCCATCTAAAGAAGAAAATTGACTTCAGAAACTTACTGAGGGAGATCATTTTCTTTCACAAAATATCCCCATTCTGCTACATATCTTTTGCTTCAACCAACATTCAGGCTTTTTTGACAACCTTTACAAAAATACCACAAAAATACGATCATCACATTCTTTTCGTTTTTTTTAAAAGGTGATGTTTTGGCCAACTTGCGCACACCTAGGTTAATATCACTGAATACTTTCTATTTCTCACCAGTACATGTACCATGTAACTCAGGCTACCAAGCTTAAGCAGATAAGAATAATTCATCTAATATAGCTTATGTTGGGACTTTAATCTTGCTTCCCAAGGTTGTCCCGACCGTTAACTTCCACCTTGGGGAAATTCAATCCCCATACTCTATCCACCACCTTGTATGATATTATGATTATGATATACCAATTGAACATTGTAAAGTGTTCTCGTAAATGATTTCTAATGTCAATGTGAAACACTTTCCACAGAATACTTTTCAGGAAACGGCTTTACATTCTACCAAACACACTTCCAAATTCAAATTGTTTTCTGCAATACAGTAAAATATCTATCACTACATTGCCTCCTCAACTAACCACATTTCAACCAAATCACGCCATGAAAAATATTTCAAACATAAAAAGGGAAAAAAATGAAGCAAAACACAATTCGACACTATCTACTACTACTACTACTACTATTATTATTAGTATTTGACGGTGGTGTCCGGCCAGCTGGCGCACCACGACTATTTGAAAGGGTACATGCTACCTTCCACCGGCACAGGTACCGGGTAGAACTCTTCCTGCCAAGGCTTAGATGAGAAAGAAATCACCTAGTGCTTTTTTCCTTCCCATCTGCCTGAGCTTTGATGGGTAGAGTTACCTGGTAATTTGCTGGTGGGATGTACCCGGTGGAATAGTTCGACACTATCAATAATTCGAATCAACATAAAGTAAATGTACCAAAATTCAACACTAAAACAAAAAGCATTTCATTCATTACTTACATAAATGAAGCTGTTCTCTTTCGTGTGATTCCCATCGTCCAACACTACAACACCAAAAATATCAACCAACATATTAATACATGTAGAAAAAATAAATCAACACTACAACTGACGCTGATCAATTATAAGTAATTCGAAAGTAGTGCAAAATGCAATATACGACGACGTTTTGTTCGTAGGCTTACCGTCGGAACTGTCGACGTCAATGGAAGGGACATTGGAAGGAATGAGCATCAACAGTAACTTACAGATCGCGAACGCGAATACGATTACAATCAGCACCCACCAGAACGCCATGGAAGTTTCGGGAACTCTAGAAGCTTCGGAGAGGGAAATGGCCAAATCGAGAAGAACGTTAGGGTTTTACGCTACTCTTTAGAAGGAATATTTGAAATGAATCTCCATAGCCACAAAGAAAATAAAGTTTCAGGTCCTCGTTGACGTCGCTTTCAGTATTTATTATTACTGTTTAGTTCACTAATTATTAGTCACTGCTAGTTTTACAGCTTCTAAGAGCCCGTTTGGATATACAAAATTTTTTCTTTTTTCAAATTTTTTTTGAAAATAATGTTTGGTTATCAATATCTTATTAATATTTTCAATTTCACTTGAAAATGCATTTTCAAATTCGAATAAATGGGTCTTTCTGGTTTTTCAATTGAAAATGCATTTTCACTAATTTTTAATTTTATAAATTTATCCTATATTTTTAAAATTTATAAAATGGTCCCATCAATTATTAACCTACAACTATCCACCTGTTTCTCCTCGACAATCAGATGAAGCTACTACAACTGATAATGAACTCTTTACTTGTGACGACTACCATGTTGGTACTGGGCCTGTGAATGTGAATACAAGTACTGGTAATAATAGTGGGAAGCGGACTATGTTAGAAAATGTGATATTGATTTTACATCTTCAGTATATTGAAGTAAGGCAGAATATGATAACAATTAAACAATAGCATGTTTGATTTTTTATTTCAAGTGGCTAATTAAATTGGGGCGGTTTTGATATTTTTTACAAGTTATGGGGTATAAATCATATTTCATGGTTTAGCAAAAAAAGACTTCTAATTGTGTTGCAAAAATTATAACCAAACACAACTTCATCTTCAATTCAAATTTTAGTAAAATTTCAAATTTGAAAATTTATTTTGGAATTCATGTCCAAATGCCTACTAAATATCTAAGGGGTCGTTCGGTAGGAGGTATTTGAAAAAATAATGCAAGTATTAGCTATATGCATTATTAATATCTTGTTTGGTACATTTTTTAACTTGTGTTAGTTATACAGTATACTTGGTATTATGCTATGTACTAATGTATAGAAAACCATACCAAGGCTCTCGTTTGGTAGGAGGTATTAGAAGAAATAATGCAAACATTAGCTCTTTCCTTTACTAATACTTTGTTTGTTACAATTTTTTAACATTAGTTATACATTATACTTGGTATTATACTATGCATAAGTAATGCATAGAAAACTATAACATTAATAATGCAAGGGTTTTTAATACTTGCATAAACATGGTTAAAGACCTTATTGCCCCCATAGTTAATTTGTATAGCTGGAGTTAAAAATTGTGGAGGATACTTTTGTAAACACTCAATTTTTAAAATATTATGCAATGCTTCAATACACCAAACCAAACAGTGGATAAGAAATAATCTCAGCATAACTAATACCAGCATTATTAATATGCTATATTCAACACTATTCTTATACCTCACACCAAACGACCACTTAATGCATGCATTTGTATGGTTAAAGATAAAATTGTCCTTAAAGCCCCTTAAAGCTAGAGAATATGGAGGACATTTCTGTAAACAACTATTTTTCTTAAAAATTATGCAGTGCATTATAATTTTAATACACCACACCAAATAGTAGATAAGAAATAATATCTTCATAATTAATACTTGCTTTACTAACACATACATTACTAATACATCTTATTCTGTACTATTCTTACACACCCTACCATACGACCCCTAATGATTTGTGGTAAGCAAAATTTTTCAAGAAAGACTAGTCAACTTGTACACGTTTAGAGCTTAATATAAATAATTAATGTATGTGTTATTACCATATCTTAATATGAGTACTTCATTGGGTACACGTTTGTGACCATCTCTAAGATATGAGTACTTCATTGGGTACATGTTTGTGACCATCTCACGGGAGCACAATAATAACAATCCAGTAAAATCTTACAAAGTGGGGTTTGGAGAGGGTAGTGTGTACGCAAACCTTACCCCTATCCCTATGGGGCAGAGAAGCTGTTTCCGATAGACCCTCGGCTCAGGAAGACGAAAAGAAAATAAGAATAGACAATATATCAGTATCGTCAACAGAAATCATAAAAATAATAACAACATCATAAAAAATATAAAATAGATGACATACAATAACATAACCAGTAATTAAGACCCAGAACTATGAAAAACAAAAAGGAATCTCACAAGAGCACACTTTTAATTAATAATATATACTACTATATAGGGAGAGAGTAAGAAGAGAAACTCGAACTAAGAAAGAATTATCCTACATTAGTATTAAAGCTACTAATGAACTCGTAGTAGCAACTCCCACTTCCAACTAAGAGGTTGTGAGTTCGAGTCTCCCCAAGAGCAAGGTGGGAAGTTCTTGGAGGGAAGGATGTCGGGGGTCTATTTGGAAACAGCCTCTCTACCCTAGGATATGGGAAAGGTCTGCGTACATACTACCCTCCCTAGACCCCACTAACTGAGATTATGCTGAGTTGTTGTTGTTGTTGTAATGGACTCGTAGCCAACACTCTAGCTCCGCCCTTAAGAGCATTAAACAAAATGAACCACATGAATCAAGTGTTTGTACATCATGCTCCTTTATAATTTTAAAATTAAGAAAATAACCTTTTTAAATCTCTTATGTGTAAATAACAAAACTTGTACGTGTACAAGTAAATCTCTTGTATATAATAAAAAGAAAGATATAATCATAAAACTAAAAACAAGTTTATAAAGAACCACCAAAACAATGGACTAAAGTAGTAGACTCAAGATAAGAAACAAGAGCAGAAATTGTGTTCAAAGACAGCAGAACCAAATATAGTTACTAATTGATTGAATGAAAATAAAGTTTGTAATAAAGTTTTGCTGATTGAATGAAACGGGTAAATAAGGTGGGGTTTAGGTAATAAAGTTTGTAATAAAGGTTGGGGTTGAATTACAAACTATAAAAGATTAAGGCAAATTGTACAAAAATAATAAAGGTTTCCAACAGTCACATTTTTTTCAAATAGATGTGCTTTAATTTCCCACAATTAATATTTGGAGATTGTATTTTACGTTTCCCCAAATATTCTTATAAGTTTTTTCAATTATAAAGTTGTGATTTATAGTACTTATATATAGCTTTTATAAGGATGAATTTTATTTCAAAAGTTAAGAAATTGAGGTACAAATTTACATCGATAATTAAATACGTTTGACTTCGTAATATACTTTGTTATTATATTTTTTTTATAAATATATTTTATCTGTCTAAACTTGCCCCTAGATATTGCCGGTATTTAGAAATAATAAAAGAGAGTAGCTTTACATAAATGCAACTTAAAACAAAGTCTAAGAATATTTATATTCTTTGGTTACTCCAATACTGTTTCCAATTCAAGATTCTTAGAGAAGTAATTAATAAGCTTTTCTTTGTAACAATTCTTTGCTTTCTGACAAAACAAATGCTTTTCTCTAAATGAAGTAAACAAATGAATTCTCCTATCTTTGAAATTCATAAGAAGATATACAAATTTATTTTTAGACACATTGATTATAACACCAACCAATCATCATATTCCTTTATTTTATGGTTTGTCATCATCAACATATTTGGATTATTTCTCTTTAATATCATTGCTGCATTCAGGTAAACTTATTTCAATCTTCTCAACCTTTAATTTCATCTATTTGTTTCTCTTTTTCTTTCTTTTTCACCTTAGGGGCAGTGGAGGATTTAGATTAGATGCATCGTAATCGATAGAATTCATAATATCTAGCTCAGACTATATATGTATGTTGACCGTTTAAAAATTCGGGACAAATATAAAAAGCATAACATACTCTTATTCTAAATCTTGACTTCGTCGATGCTTAAAGTGGTTGTTGGGGTGTGTGGTACATATTCGAGGTTTTTGAAAGTTCTTTTTTTCTTGTAGGGGTTTGGTTAATTCAATTATAAAGATTGATGAAATAAGAATTTTGGAGGGAACCAATTCTACCAATGTCTCAAGGAAAGATGAAACAAGAAGATATATCCTATACAAATATCAAAACCAAAGATCATGTGTTACTCGATATCGTGCAAGAAGAAGAAGATCTTGTACAATCAATTGGCGAAAAGATGAAAAATATCTCAAGTTCTCATCGTATCAACAGAGTTCCTCAAGAAGTAAAAAAGGGAAGTGAAAACAGTTACTCTCCTAAATTAGTCTCGATAGGTCCTTTTCACCATGCGGTTGACAGACTTAGAAACATGGAAGAAAAAAAATGGTGTTATCTCAATACGCTCGTTAGTCGAAAACCAGTAAACACACAACCCATTTTAGAGAATTGTGTGAAAGCACTTAGAAATTTAGAAGAAAAAGCAAGAAAATTCTATGGAGAAAATACAATTGATCAAATTGGAAGTAATGAATTTGTCCAAATGATGTTACTTGATTGTGGCTTTCTCATTGAGCTTTTTATCAAGCTTGCTTTAAAGGGTTATCGACGTAGAGATGATATATTTTTTAGCAATTACGAGATATTTTTTTGTTTAAGATGTGACTTAATTCTACTCGAAAATCAAATCCCTTTTTTTGTTTTACAACAATTATTTCACTTAGTTCCAATTCCTAAAGAATGTAATTATTCCCTTATTCAACTTGCTTTACTCTTCTTTAGAAAATTAATTCCGGGTGAAGGACTCATTACTATAGAGAAATTTGACCCTGAAGTTCACCATTTATTGGACTTAGTTCACCAATGTTATCTCCCAACAATTCCTCACATTCAACCAAATGGGGTGCAAAAACATTTGCACAATGTACTACATCTTCATGCTGTAGGAATCAAGTTCAAGAAGGCAATAAGTGAAAGTGTTCTGAATGTAAGATTTACCAAAGACAAAGTATTGGAAATTCCAACTTTGAAAATACACAACTACTCTGAGATTTTATTTAGAAATCTGATGGCACTGGAGCATTTTGGTTCAACAAGTATGCGAGTGAGATATCCGGCGTCTGATGTTCATACAACAATATCCACAACTGCTTTACGGGCTCACAGTAACATTAGTTCGAAACACTTTATGTCTTACGTTTACCTCATGAAATCTCTTGTAAGGTCTGCAAAAGATGCAAGCCATTTAATACAGAGGGAGATATTGGACAGCAGTTTATATAATGATGAAGAGATTTTTCACCTGTTCCATAAGCTTCATGTTGAGTTTGATGTCAAGGATTTCTATTATAGCGGACTTTGTGAGAAAGTTAATGGATACAAGAAGAAAACAATGTGGAAAGTATGTTGCCAGAAACTCAGCAATGTATATAAAAAGACTTCCTAAGGAATTGCAGGCTTCTCAGTAGTTTCTATTTTTACTGCAATTTTATTTTCTTTACTTGCATTTTTTCTGCACCACTTTTGAGAAATTTGAGTTTTCAATCTCCTTTCATCATTTTCGTTTTGGTATACCCCATTATATGGAGATTCCATATTATCCATTGAAGGAGTGCTTCTTACCTAGGTTTTCTTCATTCCACAAGGCTCGAATCCGAGACTTCTAGTTAAGGGTGTAGGGATCTTATCCATTCCATCCCACCACAATCTCAAACCCTCAAACCCGAGACTTTTGATTTCGGATCAAGGAATCCTATCCAACCCACCACAATCTCAAACCCAAGACTTCTGGTTAAAGATGGACGGATCCTATCCGTCCCACAGGTGATTCATGAAAAAGTTGATGCAGACAGCAGCCAGACACTACAGCTCCTAAGATACAGAACTGTAAGATTCCATTTAGTGACTCGGAATAATCATCAAACTTTTGCAGTGAAGTGTTGGCAGATTAGAAATGAGTATAGATTCTATATTACCTTGTTTCTATTATAAAAATTAATTAGCTTAATACCCCCATCAATCTTTTTATCTCGTCTAAACTTGAGACAAGTACATCCCTGTTATTATTATTACTTGAAAACAGCCATAAATATTCTTTATACACGTTTCGAACAGAAAGAAGCAGGCTAATGTGAAACTAAATTTCTTTACTTCATCTTAACTTCTTCACATGATCCTTCACATCTGAGAAAAAGGACCCTCTTTTATCTATACAAGAACTCTGTTAAAATAACATATGGTAATTCATGTTTACACGATCTATATAGTTGATGTCACCACAGCAAAGGGATAAATATACTACATATTTTCTGGATAAGCTGGCCCAAGTGGAGTAAATTGCCAAACATATTCCCAGTTGAACTCCATATTTACTGTTGGTAGATTTAGGATTCATCCATGAAGACAGCACCGTGGCCATTAGCTTTCATGAATTTCTTTAACAGAAGTACAAGTATAGCAATTGTAAGTCCAACTGCTGCCCATGTAAATATACGGTCATCAGCCTGCCTCAAAAAGCTCTGTTGAGGTGTATGCAGTACCCGAGGCTCACTTGGCCGTGCAGCAGGGAGCTCTATAGGTGCCGGTACAGGTTCTGCATCTAAAGCCAATTCGCGTATCTCCTCAATATTTGTGCTAGCATCAGATGGATTATGAAGCCTTTCCTCAGCAGTCTCGGCACTGGGGTTTTCAGGACTCTCTTGGACCTCATCCTCTCCATTAATGTTCTGTTCTTCAGGAGCTGGCAAGGAAGTAGCTTGAGGAACTGGGGGTGCTTTGCTTAGCATGTATTCATGAATCTGTAAAACAAATCAACTATTTAACGCTTGAGCCTGCAGACGATGGATTGGATATCAAAATGATATTCAGATAAATGTTATACCTCGTCAATCAGCTTCTGCCGCTCGGGAGTTCCATATCTTGGAGCCGTTTCACGAGATTTAATAGCTAAAGCACGCCTTTCTTCCTTTGTATAGTCTAGTGATCCAAGGGCACCATTTGGGTTGGTGGGCATAAATGCAATCAGAGCTACCAGCGCAGTCCGAACTGCAAATCATAAGATATTTAAACGCTAATTAGCTACCGTAGCTCCGTCTGACCAAAAGATGGAAAGCAGCATCCATTAAGACAAAAGACTAAACCACACAATAGCTTGCGCACTGCAAACTGCTTTTTTCTTGTCAATGCAACTAAAGAATAATAATTGCAGGCCAATAATGTATTGTAAATAGTCGCCAATCCATATGGGTTGCTCACACTCTCCTATTTGATTGAGATTTTTGCATACTGTGGGTGTTTGCATTTTAGTTTTGCTCAAGTAGAGGACGCCAACATCAATCATATAAGTTATACCACATATTCAATACTATCTTCTGACCTTTAAATCCATCAACACAGCCTCAAGCCAATTTTAAGTACACTCAACTAAATACAGCCATAGGTTAAAAGCACAGGACCATATAATTTCAAGAAGGGAAAATGCCAACTCATAAGATGAAGATAACTTTTTATGTCCTAACATGACATAGCCTAAATTTGCGCACACACACACAACCCCCCCCCCCCCCCCCCCCCC
>MU728349.1:19905-40048 GCA_026770625.1 Nicotiana glauca
GAAAACACTGATGCAACAATATGAAAGTGAATTATTCATTAAAATATAACATAGTGCAAAAATAGTAGAGAGAATGATGAAGTTACCACTCCATGACGGTTGCCAGTGCTCAGGGTGATGATTAGAAATGCTCAAACATATCTTGGTTTGGGTTTCAAAACGTCCATTGGGCTGGAAAGAGAATTAATCATGAGTTAGCAGATTATTAAACATGAAATGCATCAACTGTAAATCCAGATGGTCATGGAATGGGATAGGGTTTTGCTTCTCCTGTTAGTAGCCTATCCCAACCCACAAGACAGGCTCCCTTTTCCCTGCACAACTCACGTGACCACCCACTGCTCCCAACAATGCCATATCTTCTCTTTCAGTTTGTTCATGCTTTTCCTTTTGGTTGGCTTTTTCCAATCTTTTTCGCTACCCTGCCGAGAAAAACTAGGTAGTGGGAGGGAAACTTAGGTCACACTTCAAAACATATTCCAGATTTGCACGTGGGGCGGAGCAAAGACTTCCTTCAGTAGTCATATTTTTACTTTATGAAGTAATAGACTTTCATTAAAGGCATCAAGAAGATGCAAAACAAAAGAGAGTACACGTAATCGACTTTCCTTCAGTACTCTTCAGGCAGATCTTATCCTATGGTAAGACTTTCCTAAGATTTGCTTACTTTCCACTTGAATTACAAATCTCCTTGGCCTCTTTTTCCCAAGATACCTGCTATTTATCCTTTTTTTCACATCAAAATTAATTAGCACCCTGCCCAGCCCAATCAGTGAAGCCCGCTTGTGGCAGGTGAGGTTAGACCAACATCACTAGCCCCATTCTGATCTCTACTAAAACTTATATCATAAAATGACTTGAGTAGTAAGACTAGCTTTTAAAACACCAAGAAACTTACAGTCAAAAGCATGAAAGAAGGAGGCTTGAAAGGATATTCAGCAGGCAACTGGATCCGTCCATGGTAAATCCCCCCTTCAAACTCAGAATCTCGTGGACCCCTGATTGCGAATTGCCATTCAAAGATGTTCTCCTGAAAATGTAATATAAAAGTCAGCTTAAGTTGTTGTGTCATCGTACAACTTCCAGAATTTATAAAAAAAAACTTGTTAATAGAAGATAACTAGTCATTTGTCATAAGAATGTGATGCAAGATACGATATTTCTGAAAGCAATATCTACAGAAGCTAATATGATGAAATCCATTTACTAGTGAAGGATTCAAAAATCCAAAATACACACTGTCACCTCATAAGGGAAGGAAAATGCCCAAAATCAAATCTTGACCTATTTATATCATAACAGCAGAATGGCATCAAACTGAGCTAGAAGAGCACGGAGCTCATTCATCGTTAGTGAGGTTGATTCTTAAGCAGGATCAGCCATATTCCTTAACATATTTGAACTTAGAACACAAAAACCACTATGCCAAATTTTATTGAAGCTTAAGAGTTTTATATCATGGGCATAGGACCACTATTATCTTTTAAATAGTACAAATCACGTGTTGCTTCCTTGTCCAATTTGTAATTTAGTTTATTTTAGCAGCCGACAAAGAAGGATTTGTCAAAGCAGTTTCAAATTTTAAGACTTGTACATCCACGTAGGAATAAAAGTGAGATTTAGAGAACCTCTAGCTTTAAAGAATCTCTAATTTGCCCTAATTGACAAATTATACTATAAGAATGAAATAGGCCTGAATATGGTAAAATGAATACAAAGGATGGTTAATAGGTGATTGGCAGAGTTACCTAGTACCTAGGTACCTATGTTGGTGGGAAGTAGCAGATACCCGGTGGAATAGTCGCGCAAACTGGTCAGGACACCACCATCATAAAATAAAATAAAAGAAACTGTAGTAGGTACAACAAGCACTAAATCAATCTAGCTTTGTCCAATCCTCTAAATACTGCTTGACATAGAGACCCCATATATTCGAACTTAACTAGTATTGAGTCGGTAGTTCACACAATCCTTGAAGTAAATGCAAAAGCGTGATAAAATTTATCCAACGAATAAACTTGACCAGCTAGATGATAGACAATTTGCACACACCTGAACTAAAGGAAAATAACAAATAACATATGCAAAACAGCACTGTAAAACCATATTGGTACGTTGTATAAAATGAATCCAGAAGAAAATATGGAACACGAAGCATCACTAATTCAGCCAAAGGCCTAAATGGATAAAAAAGAAATCAAAATAATCAGATCAACACGAACAACCAAGAAATTCAAGCAGAAACAGCTATGAAAAGGAACATTATCCATAAAATCAGAATGCAATAAAGTTGAATCGATGAAACCCCTTCCTTGCCAATTCGGAAAACCATCAAACCTCACTTCCACAGTAAAAAAACAAACCGACACATATATCCCCCCCCCCAAAACACACCCTACATACATCTACATGTGCACAAACAGACAAATTTTCCTATTTATTTGATCGTTATTGCTTGTGGCCAGTAAATTTAACCAACTTTCAGATGGATCCAGCAAATTACCTACACCTCTATTCGAATATATCTACAGTTTTTGCTCATGGCCAGTAAGTTCGACTATATTTCTAAGCTAAATCAGACTATATAAATTCTCAATTTCTAAAATTATCGATAGAGATTAGGAAATTTCGCACTACAATTTCAATTCACCTAATAAGTTAAAAATTTTAATCAAACATCAATTGATTTGAATCTCAGAAAGCAAACAGCCTACGAAATTCAGAATTCTAGATCCGCCACAAGTCCAAAGAGAAAAAACAGATGAATCATGAAAGGGTAGGGTAAATTTTCGTAAATATTTGGAAAATCAAGGATTAAAATGAAACCTCGAGAGGAAGGCTCATGAAATCATCGGAAGGATTAGATTGCATCTCTTTAACCTCCTGTAGTATTCTCTTCACCGCTGGATTTTTCAGATTATACTTATCCTCCGCCATTTCTATCGATCTGAGCCGCCACCAACCACCGTACGTCGGAAAATTAAACCTACCGCCAGTCGAAAAGTTCCACGGATGATAAAGATGAAAATTGGTGGGAATAAATAAGCGAAGACTTTGTTTTTGGGAAAAACCGGAAGAGAGGGGGTTGGATTTTAAGATGAGGGAGGAGGACACGTCGATCAGGATGACGTGGCAGTTAATTATTGGGTACAATGACAAACTCTTAATGGCTTTTCTTTTCCTTTCTTTTTTGGTTTGGTAACCATGTAAAAAATTACCATTGACAAAACTTACACTTAAAAAGCACTTGGTCTCGCACACACAGAGATCAAGCCTCCAACACATAAACAGGAAGACTAATTACATTTATAGCTGCTCTATAAAGTTTCTACATCTGTTAGTTTTCTGATATGAATTAATTGTATCCCCTCTAGCTAGAATCTCTCTCTTTATATGTATAGCTATTCCTATCGTATGTACATGTATCCCTTTAAACAATTTCCAGTTCCTTGCCTTCCAAGCATGATATACCATTGCTCCCCATGTTGCTGCAACCAGCTCTCTTTGGAATTTCTGCCATTTCTTCTTTTTGATGCACTGTAAAACTGTCTTCCAACTTCCTAATGGCAACTGTGATCCTGTCCAATTCTCCACCCCTTGTTTGACTTCCTGGAACCAGGGGCAACCACCAAACAAATGGTCAGTTGACTCAGTAGCTTGAGTATCACATAGACAACAAGTCGACTCTTCTACTGGTATATTCAATTTTCCTGGCCTTTCTCTAGTGAGTAGTCTATTTTGAACAGCTAGCCACATGATGATTATGTGTTTAGGTTGTGCCACATGAGTCCAAATTAATTCAGCATTTGCCAACCTTGAGTGATCATTCCTTAGTTCCATGTAGCTCCTATTAATAGAATAGACTCATGTTGGTGTGAGTCTATATCTACCATGTATGTACCAGTTCTGCATTTTATCAGCTAGCCCTTTTATCTTCCTCCCGTGCCAGCTGTTATCTGCAGGTGCTGTGTGATTCTAGATGCTCTCCCCATTCTTTAATTATGCACCATGTACCCATTTTATCCATAATGAATCTTTTTTTACTACCAATTGCCATACCAGTTTTCCAACAGCAGCCATGTTCCAGATTCTACATTCTTTTGATGTTTAAGCTTCCATTCTTCTTAGAGCAACAAACTTTATCCCATGCAACTAAGGATACTTTCTTCTTATTTTCCGAGCCAACCCATAAGTACTCTCTACATTTCCTATCCATCTCCTTCAACACACTTTGAGGAAGAATGAATAGAGATCCCCAAAAGTTGTATATAGAGAAGAACATTGAGTTTATTATCTGTAATCTCCCAGCATAGGATAGTTGTTTTGTATATGTCAATTTGATCCTATTAGTGATCTTATCTATCAGCTGCTGGCACTCCAATTTACTCCACTTTCTTGAGGACAATGGCAAGCCTAAATATCTGATTGGGAACTCACCCATTGTGAATCCAGTTCTCTCTAGTAGCTGGTCCTTAACTTCACCTGTCACCCCAGCTAAGAATATGCTGGACTTGTCCATATTAGCTATCAAACCTGAAGCCTCACTAAAATATTACAATGCCTCTAGTACTCTTGATACGACCTTCACCTGTCCTTTGCAAAATATCATAAGATCATCAGTAAAAATGAGATGAGTGAGTTTCAGCTTTTTACACATTGGATGGTATCTAAAGTCAGGCAGCATACTCATTGTCTTCAGGGTTCTGGACAAGTATTCCCTTACTAAAACAAATAGTTATGGCGAGGCAGGATCACCTTGTCTCAATCCCCTTTTTCCTTCAAAGAAGCCATGGCTCCCCCCATTTACTTTTACTGAGAACTTTGTTGTAGTAACACATGTCATCATCCAGTTTGTGAACTTATAGGAAAACCAAATCCTCTCGTTACACCCTCCAAGAATGACCATTCTACCATATCATATGCCTTCCTCAAGTCAATCTTCATTAAAAATCTAGGTGATGTTCTCCTATTGTAGTGCCTCAGTAAGTCATGACATATTAACACATTGTGCACCATCGACATCCCTTGTACAAAAGCAGCCTGGTTCTCTGCCACTAAGTGTGCTACAACAGTCTTTAGTCTACTACAAATCATCTTAGAGATACATTTGTATAGTACATTGCAACATGATATTAGTCTATATTGACTTGCAGACTCTAGACTGTCAACCTTAGGAATAAGTGCAATAATTGTTGCATTCAGTTGCTTCAATAACCTTCCATTCTCAAAGAACTCCAGTATAACTTCAGTGACTTCCTCTCCAAGAATAGACCATGTAGCTTTAAAGAAACCACTTCCATATCCATCTGGCCCAGGGCTCTTGTTGCTATCAATGCTAAACATTGCTTCCTTGATATCCTTCCCATTGAAAGGTCTGATTAACTCTAGCTGTTGTGGTATGGACAATAAAGGTCCATTCTGAACTATGCTAGTATATAACCTCACTTTTGAATCCCCCTTGGTGCCCAAAAGATCTGTGTAGAAATCCACAAACATTTTAGCTATAATAGTTGGATCATTCTGCCATATACCATGTCCATCCTTCAGTTGTGTAGTAGCTTGTTGCAATATTTTGTATTTTATGACAGAGTGGAAGTACTTAGTGTTTCCATACCCCAATATCAACCATGTAGCCTTGCTCTTCTACTGTAGATACGCCTATGCCATATAAGATGATTGTCTAAACTTAGCATATATATTGGCCTCTTCCAGTTGTAATTCTCTATTAGTGGAATCTATTTGTAGTCTTTCCTGCACCTCCTTAAGTGTTATCCTATCCACATTTTCCTCAGTCACAATGTTACTAAAGTAATCTGCATTTAACTTCTTTAAAGCCTGCTTGAGCATCTTGATTCTTCTGACAATCTTAAACATCTTGCAGCCTTCTACTTGTCTTTCCCACCCTACCTTCACTAATTCAGCAAATTGAGGATGCTGATCCCAAACATTACTATAGATGAATTGCTTTCTCATCCCCATTCTCCTATCCTCCAATGTCACCATGGCTGGACAGTGATCACTAATGCCTTCTGGCAAGAACCTTGCTCTACAAGTTGGCATTACATCCAACCATATGTTGTTGATGAATATCCAATCTAACTTTGAAAAAATTCTCTGATCATTGTTCTTATCATTCCAGGGCGATCTACCACAGAAGTTATCCACCTTATTAGGAGGATGGTGGAACAATACAGGGATAAGAAGAAGGATCTCCACATGGTGTTTATCGATCTAAAGAAAGCGTACGACAGGGTTCCTAGGGAGGTCTTATAGAGATGCTTAGAGGTTAAAGGGGTCCATGTTGCCTACATTAGGGTGATTAAATACATGTATGATTGATCTAAGACTCAGGTTAGGACAGTAGGAGGCGACTCCGAGCATTTTCCGATTGTTTCAGGGTTTCACTAAGGGTCTGCGTTCAGCCCTTTCCTATTTGCCCTGGTGATGGATGCCATAACGTATAATATTCAAGGGAAGGTGTCATGGTGTATGCTATTTGCTGATGATATAGTCCTAATTGACGAGACAAGACGCGACGTCAAAGAGAGGCTGGAGGTTTGGAGACAGGCCCTTGAGTCTAAAGGTTTCAGGTTGAGCAGGACGAAGACAGAATATCTCGAGTGCAAATTTGGGCCAGAGCCGACGGACGCGGGAGTGGAAGTGCTGCTTGACTCTCAATTCATCCCTCAGAGGGATAGTTTCAAGTACCTTGGGTCAGTTATTCAGGGGACCGAGAAGATCGATGAGGATGTCACACACCGTATAGGGGTGGGGTGGATGAAGTGGAGGTTCGCAACGGGAGTCATGTGTGACAAGAAAGTGCCACCATTACTAAAAGGTAAGTTTTATATAGCAGTGGTTAGACCGGCCATGTTGTATGGGACCGAGTGTTGGCTGGTTAAGAATGCACACATCCAGAAGATGCAAATAGCGGAGATGAGGATGTTGAGGTGGATGTATGGGTATAAAAAGATGGATAAGATTAGGAATGAAGTTATTTGAGAGAGGGTGGGCGTGGCGCTCATGGAGGACAAGATGCGGGAAGCAAGACTCAGATGGTTCGAGCATATTCAGAGGAGGAGCACTGATGCACCGGTGAGAAGTTGTCACTGATGCACCGGTGAGAAGTTGTGAGCGACTGGCGATGGAAGGCACGGGGAGAGGTAGAGGGAGACCTAAGAAGTATTGGGGAGAGGTGATCAGGCAGGACATGACGCGACTTAGGATTACTGAGGAAATGGCCCTCGATAGGGGATTGTGGAGGTCGAGCATTAAAGTTGTAGGTTAGGGGGGAAATTAGGAATATTTCTACAGTGCTCTAGAGTGAGACCAGACCGTTAGGAGTTAGGCTTAGGATGCTACTGATCAGCTACTGATGCAGGGCTTTATATTCTAGATATTAGTATACTTTTCTATTTTTCGTATTTCCTATATTCCTTATATTGTTGTTATTTGTTATTTTATGTTATGTTGTCTATTTTATGTCATTTATTATGAGTCTATTGCTAGTACTAATATATTGTCACTTGTTTCCGTCACTTGTTTCCTTCTTCAGCCGAGGATCTCCTGGAAATAGCCTTTCTGCCCCTCGGGGTAGGGGTAAGGTCTGCGTACATATTACACTCCCCAGACCCCACTTGTGGGATTATATCGGGTTGTTGTTGTTTTTGTTGTTATTGTTCTTATCATTCCAAGTATAGTGATTTCCTGAATGAGGAAACTCTATTAATTCACAGTCCTCAATATATGTGTGAAAATCTACTATATCAGCCCAAGTAACTGGGTTCCCTCCAATTCTATCTTCAGCTCTCAACACTGAGTTAAAATCTCCTGGCACCATCCATAGCTTCTGACAACTAGCATGGTAGTCCACCTGTCTACTCCACAACCCTCTCCTCTCTTCTTTAGTATTAAAAACATATACAAATGTCACCACAAATGTCATTTGTAATGGTATATATACTACCTCACATGCGCTATTCTGAGCAGTCTTGCATACTACAGTCACATTAAAATAGTCTGTCTCCATATCACCATTATCCTCCCATTGTAATGTTCCTCTAAGTTTGTCACATATCTCCATCCACCAAACATTCTTTCTATAATCATATATATTTTATTCTTTTTTATCTTAGTTTCCAGTAGACCAATCAATCCAACCTATTCACTATTGCAAAGGAGTTTCACCTCCTTTTGCTTATTTGGGGCATTTAATCCACTGACATTCCAGCTTAATATTCTAACCATTACCAATGTGGGAAATGGTCCTCCTATCCACATTTACCACCTGACTATCTCTTTTCAGGCTCTCCTTTCCTCCTGCTTGTGTCTCATGTTCCAGCACTTGAAATGAATTTACAGTATTCCCCTGCTTTGGCACTTGTTGATATTGTGATTGTTGGCTTCTTCCTGGTCTTTGAGGTGTCACCCACATTGTCTCTACCTGCTTCTTTGTTGGTGAATATTTTGTTTGTTTTGTGGAACAGTGTTGCAGCTATCTGCTAGAATTATACTTGTATTTCCCTGTTGCTTCTGTGTTTCTTGTTCATCTACAGCTTTCCCCCTAATCTGCACCTGTGTTCCCTCATTTGTTGATTTATTCTTCTCCACTGGAACCTTATGTTTCTCTGTGTTCCTTATCTTCCTGCACATATCTGTTGCATGTCCATATTTATTACAATGAGTACATAGTGATGGTTTCCAATCATAGGACACCATCTGCTCAATTAACATCCCCCTTTCATTAACAAACCTCACATATTCTGGTAAATTGACCCCCAGTTCTACCTCAACTAACATCCTTGCAAAGTTTAGTCCATTTTTCTTCTCTGTATTATGATCCACCATTATTGGCCTCCCTACCAAATTCCCTATTTTGCTCAAAGCCTTAGGACTCCAGTACTTAAAATCTAGTCCTGGAAACCTAATCCATATAGGGACTGTATTTAGTTCATCTCTTGTAAACTCCATTTCGGCTCCCATGCTTTCACAATGAACGGTTTATTATCGAAATGATATATTCCTCCTTGGATAACATCATTCTAATCTACAATTGTATCAAATCTTACTAAGATTATCCCATTCTTAAGCATATCAATTTTATTATATCCATGTTTTGCCCATAGCCTTTGTATGAAACCCTTGATTACTTCAAATAGAGGATGAGCCCCCAAAATATAGTGTGAGCAAGTGATTTTTGCTTCACAAAAACTACTTCAAAAGAAATCGAAAAATAAAACAAATTGCCTTTGGGTACAATTTTGAGAATTTTTGCGTGACATTTTGGATAGTTATTTCTGTGAATGTTTATCTTGTTTTAATTAATTGAAAAAATACAAAAATACATGTTGCATGCTTATTTAGGATTTAATTGTGCATTTTGAAATTAATTAAATCATAGTTTGGTTTTAAAAGAAAGAAAATCACAAAAATATGTATTTGTTCTATTTTTGTCAATAAGTGTACAATTGTGTGTTTTTTGTTTCTAATTGGTGTCAAATCTTGTCTATTAATTATTGTTAAGGGTTAATTAATATTTTTAAGTTAATTTTTGGTTTTACAATTTATGGTAGAATTTTTGTTAATTGGAAATTAAAAGAAGAAAAAGAAAAGAGCAAAAAATAAAGAAAAACTCGGAACTAGGCCATTTTGTTGGACCAAAACCAGGCCCAAACAATGCATTTACCCGGTCCAAGCACCTGGTCTCTCAGACAGTCCAAACGACGCCGTTTAGGTGTCTCAAATCTGAGTCGTTGATCAAACAAATCTAACGGTCCAGTTCAGTCTCGATGACCAACCAAACGACGTCGTATATGTGTCTCAGATCTGAGCCATCCGTTCCTTTTGATCAAACGGTCACGAGCCTCCAGTTCAACCCAGTCCATTTCACCCGGGTCAACCCAGTCCCCCAACTTAGACCAAACTATGTTGTTCCCCATTAGTAAAATGATCCAAGCCATTGATCGTGCTTGATCCAACGGCCAAGATCAAACACCCCCTTTCGTATATAAGACCAATCTCATACCCAGCCCCCCACTCCAAACACCCCCGTTCATCGTCTCCCTCTCAAACTCAGAGACCAAACATCACCTTAGTGGAACCCTAGCCGCCACTCTACACTTCCACCTGAAACCCGGTGGCAACAATGCCGCCGGTCACCAAATCAACACCCCTAAGCCATCTGACCACCCCCAATCCAAATCTCGAACCCGTTTACTTTGAATCATCCCCCATCGTCTCAAATCTTCATTTGAAGATTCAAGCGGAACCTGGACCTACCCCAATCCACCCCAAACTCACACCGCGGCACCCCCTGACCTCCCTCGTGCCCAAACCACCTTTGGTTTGGTTCGAATCAGGCTAGAACCGTTCGAACACCAAATCGAACCCCCAAGAACCCTAGAAAACCAAAGGTTGAAATTTGTCCATATTAGAAGAGTTTGGGTGTCTAAATGACCTTAGTCGAAGTGTTCTCAGTTGAGAACACTCGATTAAGGTCCGTTCGACCTCAAAAATCCAAGTCCGAGTTGGTCCCAAGGTCGTTTGTTTCTGATTTTTGTCATTGAGATATTTTTCCCTTCCTTTGTTCTATTTTTGTGTTTATATCAGTTTATTTGTTTAGTTTAGTTTTATTGATTTTTCAATTTTTGTCGATTGTTATGTCCATCTCCGGACCTTTTATTCGGTCAAATTCTTCTGTTCATTTGAGTGTACGTTATAAGCTACATCCGATTTGAATAAACTCGTCGAATAGTTAGTTTATAAGTTCCTTATTTTGTCAATACAACTTGAATCACTTATAGGTCTGTTTTAGACTGTTTGTTTGTGGTTAATTTCTATATGTAATAGCTTGTGTAATCGATTATTTAGGTGTCGTCGATTAGTTTGATTGAAAGTTAGAGATGCATGATAAATAGTTCATTTTGACTCATTCCCGTAAGGTTATCATCTTGCTCTGATTTGTGTGATTGAGATGAACTTGTTTGGTGTGTTAAGTTTTCCTCCTTAAACCAAGATGCTTGACTCATTTGTATGTCACCCCTGTTCTGTATATTTGTTCACCTGAACCTCATTCCTTGACTCTTTCTACTCGAATCATTGTTTGAATTCTGCTAAGGAATTGGCTATAGCTGTGTAAATTGGTATTTAGTAACCAGTTGGTTATGACTTGTAAAGGTTTAAATACAGATTAGTAAGGCTTAGGGAAAGACAGTAATGTTCAGGGGTTAAGGGGGGTAATTTTGGGTTTTAACAGGGTTTTAATTAGTTTAAACTTAAAGGGTCTGTCAAGTGGTTAATTAAATACCACTAGTTTAATATCAGTGGGGAACCAAACAATAGGCATAAGAGTTAATAGTAATACTATAATACACTCATGACTCTTGATTGAAACAAGAAGGGACAAGCATGTAAGCATGGGGAACCAAATAACTTGGAAGAAGATAAGACATTAGGAGTGGGGATTTAGAGGGGATGGGCAGAATTAAAGTCTAGGGAGTTCAAGGCAGAGAGCAGACCTGTTTTGGGTTTTAAATAGGTTAAATTTTGACAGAAAAGGGGCTGGCTTTTGAATGTTAAAGAGGTCAGTTTAGTTTGAGAGTAAAAAGGCTGGATTTTGAAGATAAGAAGTCCATAGTTTAAGTTTAATTGGGCTGACTTTTCCAACTAAAAGTTCAGTAATTTTAGATTTTAAATAGGTTGGCTTTTGAATGTTGAAGAGGTTAGTAGTTTTAAAGTTAAAAGAGAGTGTTTGAGAGTTAAAAACTGAAAAAGTGAGGTCTCTTTTGCTATTGAAAATCAGTACTGGTTTGCTACTGTTTCATTGAATTTCCAAGTTTCTTTCTTTGAGTGTTTGAAGTTCAGAAGCCTACTGTTCTATTGCATTTCTGGGTCTTTCTACTTCTGCATGTGACTATTGCTTGGTATTTCTGGTTTTATACCTAGGTTTCTGGTGTTGGTGTTGCTGTGTGGTATCTTTGAAATTGCTACTGGTTTTCCTGGGATTTATTCTGCTGGGTTCTCTGTCTGTTACTGTTTTTTGTTGTTGTTGTATACTACTGCTCTGCTGATCACTCATCTTCCTCCTCTGTTCGTATTTTTTTCAATACCAGGTACACTTTCAAATCAATACTGATGTAGCTGTGAGATGTAAAAGTGAAATGAAATGCTAGGGTGATTGATGAATTAGTGGTGTACCTGTAGTTTAATAGATATGTGATAAGTATTTGTATAGTCTAGTTTCATGACTCAGTAAGAATGCATGGTGTAGTTTGGTACTTAACTGGAACTATTTGGTTTTTAAACTACAGTTTGTAGTTGTCAATTGCAGATTAAATGTAGTTGGTTGTGTAATTTGTATAATGAATAAATAGTTAATGGATTGGTTACTTAGACTTCATTTTTAATTAGTGTTTGTATTTAAGACAGATTTTAGGACTGTGTACTCTAATGGATTAATGATTCGTCATTCTTCCTAGTGCAATGTAGCCTTAATTGTTTAGCTAATTCTACCAAGAATCTGATTTCATTAGGCAGTATATAGACCAGTGTTTGAATCCAGTTAATAACATCTTCTAGTAGTTAATTCCATTAGTCTCAACCATCTAGAAATTTTAGTTTAAATCAACTTGGAGAATGGTTAGTTTGTTTTTTTTAACATTTTGTCAATCTCGTATGCATATTATAATTTCAGCTTTAGTAGTTCGCTTATAGAATAAGTCACGAAATAATTTTCCATTTTTACGAGTTCGAGTGCAATTTTCTGTTAGCATCTATTGTAATCTGATAACTAATAAGAGGCTCGAACTTGTCAAGCATGTAAATCAATTAGGACTTTTTCTTCTTTCATTTTTAGAGACGAACAAAAATAGAAAAATGTAGTAACTTTAGGATTATCCTTTTAAAGTAAACGAGCCTAGCCTCGCCAAATAAAACGCACAAGCTGCGGGGCCCTCAATAGATGTTAATAACTACTTAGATATCGGGAGGGGCCGTTTAGCGAATTTTACGGCCTTCCCCAAAATAATAACGCGATAGTCTCTTTAGGCGCGTGTGTAATAATCTTACCTTCTTAAATTCGGGTGTGTATTTCATGCGACCCAAATCCAAATCCCAAAACGTCGAGTCAAATGTGTTCAGGACTGCGGGTGCATTTCATGTGACGCGATCCAAAGTCATGTTTTAAACGATGTTCAACATTCCTTAAAATTGAATAAAAGCGGTTAAAAGTAAAAAATTGGCACATGGGTTTAAAGGTATGAAAAATGAGATAAATAAGCTAAATACGACAGTTGAGCGACCGTGCTAGAACCACGGAATCCGGGAATGCCTAACACCTTCTCCAGGGTTAACAGAATTCCTTACTCGGATTTCTGGTTTGCGGATTGTTAACAGAGTCATTCTTTTCTTCGATTCGGGATTAAAACCGGTGACTTGGGACACCATAAATCTCCCAAGTGGCGACTCTGAATTAAATAAACTAATCCCGTTTTGATTGTCCTTAAATTGGAAAAACTCACTCTGCGCCCCGGGGGGCGCGGGTAAAAAGGAGGTGTGACAGCTTTGGCGACTCTGGTGGGGATAAAACCTAGAACTTTTGGTTCAGGGTTTAGAATTCGAGCTTGGTATATTTGTTGTATTTGGCTTGTATATTATCTGATTTTGTTATATGTTTGGGCCTAATGTGCTAAGTGTTGCTATTACCGTTTTGACATTTTGTGAATTGTATATAAACTGTGCCGAAACCCCTATCCTCTCTGGGACTTCTACATCATGAAGAAGGGTGCACTTTGTGTGACTTCTTTTCTGTCTAGAGTCATATCCCATTTAGAACGAGGTTCAGATAAGTTGCTAAGCCGGCGAAGCTTCTGTATCCCCGGTACGCTGCCCCCCCGGCCCGAGTTGTCCGCTCGGGTAAGCCAGGTGTAGAACAATAAACCCAGGTTTTAACCTAGAATAACAAAGCCTCATGCCGGATCCCTAGTAGGAACTCTTATTTGCATCATGTGCATTTGACTTAGGGGACTCAACATAGGGGTTGGGTCCGTCTAGGACAGGTAACCTGAAATGAAAAAGACCATCCTGCTGCATCCTGTTTGTTTTGCGCATTTATTTGCTTCAGACGTGCATGCTGACCGACTTCTGAAATCGGGAATTTTGAAAATTTGTGAAAAAGAGAAAAAGAGAAAAAAAAAAATAGCAGTGTAGAGAGATAACTACTCATTTTTTGAAAAAGCCAATGCCCAAGTAGTGTCGAAGCTCTACCGAATTTTGAGGAAAAAAAAAGAAAAGGGAAATGGTTTGTTTTATTGGTCAACTAAAGAGTTTCATTAGTTTGTTGAGAAAAAAGAGGAGGAAAAATACAAAAAGAGCATTGTTTTTCGAAATAGTGTATTTGTAGATAAAAAAGAATCTTGTGTTCAAAAATAGTTAGTTTGGCGAACTACGCCGGTTTGATTCTCACCGGATGTGAGATACGTAGGCAATTCTCATCGAGTCCAACCTCCCTTTTTGCAAAAAATCGCCAAAAATGTCAAAATTAATATTTTCGTCCTGAATAAGTCGGATGATGCCATTTTTTTAATCAAAAATAGCTGAATGTTCCCGAAAGGGACGCCGGAAGACTGACTTTGCATAAACAGCCACCCTTGGTCATTTTAAGGTTTTGACCGTTGACCCACACAGCCTTAGAATCTTCGTCCCCAAGGCACTGAAAGGCCGTGTTTGCAATATCAGGTTTTCTATTTTTGGAAAACAAGAAAAAGAGTCATAAATAAGTCGGTGATGCTGTTTTTGCCAGAAATAACCGAATGTTCCCGAAAGGGACTCCGGAAGGCTGACTTTGCAATATCAGCCACCTTTGATCATTATTTTAGGATTTTGGCCGGTTAGCTAGCGCATCCTTAAAATCTTCGTCCCCGAGGTGCTGAAAGGCCGTGTTTGCAAAACCAGGTCTTTTATTTTAATTTGAAAAAAATAAGAAAAAGAGTCAGTGGGAAAGTGAATGTCTTTGTGATTTTTGGTCAAAATAAGCCAAGCCAGCTTCGGTAGTGTATTAAATCGTTCTTGCCGAGATAACCTTAGAGTATCTTTCAGTTGTTGAAAGGTTATTTTCGTAAAAGAACGGACAATTTTGTAAAAGTGTCATAAAATAGATCCTCCCCGGCCTCAAAATTCATGAAATTGGGAAGGGGTCACGTTTGCAGAAATAGCCATTTTGGTTGAAATTGGCAAACAGGGAAGAATCTGCCAGTCTGTTTTTAATTTGTATTTTTTTTATTAGAGCATGTGGTGTTTGATTTTCGAGTCTGTAGGTTGTCTTTTCGTCAAAGTCTGTTAAGTATGGTCAGCTTTTAAACCTGTGTTACCAAGTTTGTTGTATTAGAAAAAATAAAAAAAAATGTTTTGTTGTTATTTACCATGTATCTGCCCGAACTACGCACTGTCTGATTCATGCGGGGTCATGATACGTAGGCAATCTCCATAAAGTTCGACCACAATAAAAAAATAATATATATATATATATATAATAATAATAATAATAATAATAATAATAATAATAATAATAATTTTAAAAAAATGATGATGAAATGAAAAGAAGAAAAAAAATGTTGATAATAATAAAGACTGACTGAGTCCATTCTAACATGTTTTGTTTTGAATTATAGAGAAAGTTGAGGTGGTTGGTTGTGGTTCCTAAAATAACTCTTCCCTGCGACACAAAGTCAAAGGACAATGGCAGAGAACCTCAGAACTGAGTGGGTTGGTACCGATGCCCGACAACAGCTGGTTGAACAGAACAACAGGTTGGCGGAAGAAGTGAAAATGTTGAGGCAACATGTGGCAAACATGTATCAGGCATGGATGGTTGGTAAGGGACCCATACCGCCACCGTTTGGTTTGCCCGATGATGTCCTTACCCAAACTTTGGCATCTCCCGATCAACCTAGCAGTTCCGTCACTCTTCCTCCAAGTTATGAGAGATTGGGTACACTCTCTCACGTCCGCCTGCTCTCAAGGATTAAAGTACCAAAGTTCAAGGAATGCGAAGATTCGGTCGTCCATCTGAGGGAGTACTGCAAGGAAATGAGGAATGTTGGCGAGAAAGACGATTTGTTGCTGGCATACTTCCGCAAAAGCTTGACTGTGGCAGCTTTGGAATGGTATGATCGTCAAGATGTCAGTAAGTGGAATACATGGGATGACATGGCATAAGATTTTGTGCGACACTTCCAGAACAATACAGACATCGTCTCAGACCACTCCTCCATATCTCGGATAGAGGAGAAGCTAAAGAAGATTTTGGGAAGTTCTGGCTCAGATGGAGTGAGCAAGTTGTTCGGGATAATCTTCCCTTGGAAATAAAAGATGTTGATGAACCTTCCCAACGACAAGGTCCAGTGGTCACCCTGGCTAAACACCCGCAGTCTCTATATCAAACCCATGGATATCCTTGTGCGCCATATGACCCTCCCCAGCGCTACTTCTCTCCACGGGACTCCCAAAGACATGCTTCATTTGCCAAGTACCCAGCTCCACAAAATGCCTATCCGCCCCCATGGGCATACCGAAAACCTCCTGGATCAGGTTTTCGGCCAAATCAGTCATTTAGGAATGAGAGATTTCTAAAACGAGAAAAGGCTCTCACCCCTATCGGAGAACCTTATGCAAGTATGTTTGAAAGGTTGAAGCATTCTGGCCTAATTTATCCGCTCACCGGATGTACTCCAGATCCATGTGCAAGAAGCTTTAATCCTATTGCACGATGCGTATACCACTCTAATGTTCAAGGGCATAGCACTGAAGATTGTCGTTCTTTGAAAAAGGAAATAGAAAGAATAATTCAAGAAGGGGTGATTGTGATCAATGACAGCGACAGGGATCACATGAATCCTCTTAAGGATGTATTAACTAATGCTGAAGATATCGAAACAGATAGTGGTCTTGGCAATATTGATGAAAAGCTCAGTGGCTAAGATGTCTTGCTGGCCAACCAGAGTGGAGTTTTTTGATGGCTTATTTTGTTGTCATTTCTGTTGTCCAGATTATTTCAAGGTTGTAATGTGGATATTGTAAATCAAACCTTTCTATCCTTTGATTTTGTCCAGTCCCTTCGCTCGTAGTATCTCATTTAATGGTGTATGGGTTTGTCCTAAGGGTTGTAACCCCATTTTAGTTTGTTTGTTTTGTTGTTCGAGTTGTTGTTTCATCAGTTAATGCAATGTCCTGTTTTTTATTATTTCTAGACATTTTCTTTTGTTTAGTCTTTCCTCTTTATAGTCCTTTTTCTGTCAACTCTAGTGACATGACATGCGCGCATAATGTGGGCCTAATCTTAAAAGTTAATCGTAAAACCATTGGGAGGTGATCGGGACATTTAAAGGGAATGAGAACGGTTTGGGATTATTTGGAGCCCGAGTCATGTGAAACTGGGGCAAGTAAAAAGAAAACCGTTAAAGGCAAGTTGGCCATGTTGACATGGGGGTCGTTCGTGGTAATGAAAATGATAATGTTGCCCAACAGTGCTTTAAAGATATGACGAATGTTAATCGTGTTGTTTGCACTTGACATGTTTTGAAGATTGGGATGACGGAGGCATTTTGTTCTGCTATCCAAACACCTTATCCTTCGTTAACCCTTTGAGCCTTATTTGATTTCTTTCATTCCCCTCCTTCGGAATCGGTAGCAAAGGGTAGAAACACAAACATGGAAGATAAAGAAAGAGGAAAAAAAACAACAACAAAACAACAAAAAGAAAAGAAAGAGATAAAGAAAAAGAAAAAAGAAAAAAGAAAAGGAAAATTAGAACTACAAGGAGTTAGGAACTATGTTTGACCTGATTCCTCAAAGAGGATACGTAGGCGCTTCACAGCTCGGTCATAATGTAACAAAAAATCAAAAAAAATCCCCAAGCAAGAAACTGGGGCAAAAGTTGCGTTTATTATAAATAAATCTAGTTGTGAAGGTTGTAATTTTATACCCAGGTTGTTTTGTTTTGAGCCTTTAATACCCTTTCTTTCTAGCCACATCCAAAATCCCACATTTCGGTCCAAAGAAAGACCTTCTGATCAGTCTTCAAGAAATACCAAGTCAGACAAATAAGAGAGTTTTATCGATGAACATAACACACCGATCCCCAGCAGAAAAGCTTTTTATCCCCAGTGGAAAAGACTCTAATCCCCAGCAGAAATGAAATATGAAAGAGTCTTAGCGGTAACACCCTAATCACCAATTGAAAAGAAATAAAATGAGAGAGTCTTACCGGTGAAAACCTTCACAGGCACCATGAGGAGATTGTAAGCTGAGAGGAATCAAAATGAGAGAGACTTGATAGTGAAAACCTTCAGACACTACAAGTCAAATAAGGGTGAGAATCAGATGGAAATCACCAGAAAGAAATTGTGAAAGGCGATTAACGACGGAGGATAGGCTACATATGCATGTCATGGTCATTAGAGTTGGTGTCCGCATTTGATAGTTTTTTATTTTTATAGCTTTATTATTAGAGAGTCATCCCTTTCTTTTGTCTTTTATTCTGGTCCCTTTCTCTTTTCATCAAAAAATTTCCCCAACGGAGTCTGTTTGGTCGAAACAAGTGAGAAATGACTTCAAAATCTGCCATCAGCTTTCCAATTATACAAGATGAGATCTGACTGATACATCCAAGTGGTATAAACAAGCGCAAGGACAGTGTCAAGAAGGATATCCCCAGCAAGATGAGATTGACAAGAGGATGGACCAGTGTCAAGAAGGATATCCCCGCAAAAATCAAAGGTTATTGACCTCAAGGCCAAAGCCAGTGGACAAATCAAGAAAGAACAATGCAGAGGGCGATGGACGTGATGCGGGGAAATTCATGTGAGACTCAGAGGTCAGGGAAATGCCAATTCCCGAGCTATAAAAGAAGATGAATATTCCCCAGCAGAAGTGTTACTCTCAATAACACCGATGAACGAAGAAAGTAGTTCATCGGCAAAACATGCAAGGTCCTCAAGCAGAGTTAACTGTCATAGGAAATGTGGGGGGGTCAGGTCAGGATACAAGTGGAAAACAACGGTGAAAGGCCCGTGAATAAGGAGTCGTCAATAAGGTAAGAAATTATCGACTAAGTTTCAAGATGGCTAGACGACGCAAAGCAGGGCAAGTTGTGCTAAAACTAGCAAATAACCTCACCCCCAACAAGTTTGGAACGCAGAGCAGGGAAGGAGAAAGGGAAAGACCATCCCCAGCAGGAGCATCACAACCAACTACCGCGTTTTAAACTAACAAATTTTCTTTGATTTGAAGCAGGAAAAAGGAAATGTCATTGATGGCAGAGAGGCATGATACAGGGAAGATTATCAAACTGGGGCAGAAAATTTTCTTTTCATTTTTGAAAATTTTCTGGAAATCAATTATCTGCTTGGGGAAGAAGCCAAATAGCACAAGGGAAGTGGTCTTTGAACCAGTGTTATCCCCAGCAGTGTTGAAAGAAGAAAAATAATAAATTTTAATGAAGGAAGTTGTATCCCCAGCGGACAGAACAAAAAGGATGAAACTTGTGTCCAGAAAAAGTAGAGTGTCATCCCCAGCGGTTTCCAGAAGAATGAAGCACCGATTTTGAAGAAAAAAATTCCCCTAGCAGCGTTATCATCAACATTGTTATCCCCATCAGTGTTGAGAGAAAATAAAAGTTATCCTCAACAGCGTTATCCCCAGATGATAACATTTTTATCCCCAGCAGTGTTGAAAGAAAAATAAAAGTTTTGAAGAGAGAAGTCTTGGAAAAAAAATTTTAATAATAATAATAACATCCCCGGCAAATCAGTGTTGAGAGAAAATAAAATTTTTGAAGAGAGAAGTCTTGGAAAAAAAAATTAATAATAATAACATCCCCAGCAAATCATAACATCCCCAGCAAGTTTTGATAATGAAACGCAGAGCGGGGAAAGGGGAGAAGGAAAAACCATCCCTCACGGGAGTGGCACGACGTCTCACCACGTTTTAAACTAACAAAGTTTTCTTTGATTTAAGACATGGACGGAAGCTATGTCCATATCAAGATCTCTACGTCATATCAAGCCCTTTGCGCTGCATCAATCTTTGTAATTACACAATCAAGCACCACATGTCAGGCTTGTCCACCTTCAAATAGGACGTATCAGGT
>MU728349.1:41356-72789 GCA_026770625.1 Nicotiana glauca
AGAAAAACTCGAAACTGGGCCACTTTGTTGGACCAAAACCAGGCCCAAATAATGCATTTACCGGTCCAAAGCACCTAGTCTCTCAGACGGTCCAAACGACGCCGTTTAGGTGTCTCAAATCTGGGTTGTTGATCAAACATATCTAACGGTCCAGTTCAGTCTCCATGACCAACCAAACGACGTCGTATAGGTGTCTCAGATCTAAGCCATCCGTTCCTTTTGATCAAACGGTCACAAGCCTCCAGTTCAACCCGGTCCATTTCACCCGGGCCAACCCAGTCCCCCAACTTAGACCAAACGATGTCGTTCCCCATTAGTAAAATGATCCAGGCCGTTGATCGTGCTTGATCCAACGGACAAGATCAAACGCCCCCTTTTATATATAAGACCAATCTCATACCCAACCCCCACTCCAAACACCCTTCATTCATCGTCTCCCTCTCAAACTCAGAGACCAAACATCACCTTAGTGGAACCCTAGCCGCCACCCTACACTTCCACCTGAAACCCGGCGGCAACAAAGCCGCCGGTCACCAAATCAACACCCCTAAGCCATCTGACCACCCCCAATCAAAAGCTCGGACCCGTTTACTTCGAATCATCCCCCATCATCTCGAATCTTCATTTGAAGATTCGAGCGGAACCTGGACCTACTCCAATCCACCCCAAACTCACATCACGGCACCCTCTGACCTCCTTCGTGCCCAAACCACCTTTGGTTTGGTTCGAATCAGGCTAGAACCGTTCGAACACCAAATCGAACCCCCAAGAACCCTAGAAAACCAAAGGTTGAAATTTGTCCAAATTAAAAGAGTTTGGGTGTCTAACTGACCTTAGTCGAAGTGTTCTCAGTTGAGAACACTCCATTAAGGTCTGTTCGACCTCAAAAATCCAAGTCTGAGTTGGTCCCAAGGTCGTTTGTTTCTGATTTTTGTCATTGAGATATTTTTCCCTTCCTTTGTTCTATTTTTGTGTTTATATCTGTTTATTTGTTTTGTTTAGTTCTATTGATTTTTCAATTTTTGTCGATTGTTCTGTCCATCTCCGGACCTTTTATTAGGTCAAATTCTTCTGTTCGTTTGAGTGTACGTTATAAGCTACATTCGATTTGAATAAACTTGTCGAATATTTAGTTTATAAGTTCCTTGTTTTGTCAATACAACTTGAATCACTTATTGGTCTGTTTTAGTCTGTTTGTTTGTGGTTAATTTCTATATGTTATAGCTTGTGTAATCGATTATTTAGGTGTCGTCGATTAGTTTGATTGAAAGCTAGAGAAGCATGATAAATAGTTCATTTTGACTCATTCCCGTATGGTTATCATCTTGCTATGATTTGTGTGATTGAGATGAACTTGTTTGGTGTGTTAAGTTTTCCTCCTTAAACCAAGCTTCTTGACTCATTTGTATGTCACCCATGTTCTGTATATTTGTTCACCTGAACCTCATTCCTTGACTCTTTCTGCTCGAATCATTGTTTGAATTCTGCTAAGGAATTGGCTATAGCTGTGTAAATTGGTATTTAGTAACCAGTGTTGGTGATGACTTGTAAAGGTTTAAATACAGATTAGTAAGGCTTAGGGCAAGACGGTAATGTTTAGAGGTTAAGGGGGGTAATTTTGGGTTTTAACGGGGTTTTAATTAGTTTAAACTTAAAGGGTTTGTCAAGTGGTTAATTAAATACCACTAGCTTAATATCAGTGGGGAACCAAACAATAGGCATGGGAGTTAATAGTAATATTATAATACACCCATGACTCTTGATTGAAACAAGAAGGGACAAGCATGTAAGCATGGGGAACCAAATAATTTGGAAGAAGATAAGACATTAGGAGTGGGGATTTAGAGGGGATGGGCAGAATTAAAGTCTGGGGAGTTCAAGGCAGAGAGCATGCCTGTTTTGGGTTATAAATAGGTTAAATTTTGACAGAAAAGGGGCTGGCTTTTGAATGTTGAAGAGGTCAGTTTAGTTTGAGAGTAAAAGGGCTGGATTTTGAAGATAAGAAGTCCAGAGTTTAAGTTTAATTGGGCTGACTTTTCCATCTAAAAGTTCAGTAATTTTAGAGTTTAAATAGGCTGGCTTTTGAATGTTGAAGAGATTAATAGTTTGAGAGTTAAAAGAGAGTGTTTGAGAGTTAAAAACTTAAAAAGTGAGGTCTCTTTTGCTATTGAAAATCAGTACTGGTTTGCTACTGTTTCATTGAAGTTCCAAGTTTCTTTCTTTGAGTGTTTGAAGTTCATAAGACTATTGTTCTATTGTATTTCTGGGTCTTTCTGCTTCTGCATGTGACTATTGCTTGGTATTTCTGGTTTTATACCTGGGTTTCTGGTGTTGGTGTTGCGGTGTGGTATCTTTGAAATTGCTACTGGTTTTCCTGGGATTTATTCTGCTGGGTTCTCTATCTGTTGTTGTTTGTTGTTGTTGTTGTATACTACTGCTCTGCTGATCACTCATCTTCCTCCTCTGTTCGTGTTTTTTTCAATACCAGGTACACTTTCAAATCAACACTGATGTAGCTGTGAGATGTAAAAGTGAAATAAAATGCTAGGGCGATTGATGAATTAGTGGTGTACCTGTAGTTTAATAGATATGTGATAAGTATTTGTATAGTCTAGTTTCATGACTCAGTAAGAATGCATGGTGTAGTTTTGTACTTAACTGGAACTATTTGGTTTTTAAACTACAGTTTGTAGTTATCAATTGCAGATTAAATGTAGTTGGTTGTGTAATTTGTATAATGAATAAATAGTTAATGGATTGGTTACTTAGACTTCATTTTTAATTAGTGTTTGTATTTAAGACAGATTTTAGGACTGTGTACTCTAATGGATTAATGATTCGTCATTCTTCCTAGTGTAATGTAGCCTTAATTATTTAGCTAATTCGACCAAGAATCTGATTTCATTAGGCAGTATATAGACCAGTGTTTGAATCCAGTTAATAACATCTTCTGGTAGTTAATTCCATTAGTCTCAACCATCTAGAAATGTTAGTTTAAATCAACTCGGAGAATGGTTAGTTTGTTTTTTTAATATTTTATCAATCTCGTATGCATATTATAATTTCAGCTTTAGTAGTTCGCTTATGGAATAAGGCACGAAACAATTTTCCATTTTTACAAGTTCGAGTGCAATTTTCCATTAGCATCTATTGTAATCTGATAACTAATAAGAGGCCCGAACTTTTCAAGCATGTAAATCAATGAGGACTTTTTCTTCTTTCATTTTTAGAGACGAACAAAAATAGAAAAATGTAGTCACTTTAGGATTATCCTTTTAAAGTAAACGAGACAAGCCTCGCCAAATAAAACGCACAAGATGCGGGGTCCTCAGTAGATGTTAATAACTACTTAGATGTCGGGAGGGGCCGTTTAGCAAATTTTACGGCCTTCCCCAAAATAATAATGCAATAGTCTCTTTAAGCGCGTGTTTAATAATCTTACCTTCTTAAATTTGGGTGTGCATTTCATGCGACCCAAATCCAAATCCCAAAACGTCGAGTCAAATATGTTCAGGACTGCGGGTGCATTTCATGTGACGCGATCCAAAGTCATGTTTTAAATGATGTTCAACATTCCTTAAAATTGAATAAAAGCGGTTAAAAGTAAAAAAAATTGGCACATGGGTTTAAAGGTATGAAAAATCAGATAAATAAGCTAAATACGACAGTTGAGCGACTGTGCTAGAACCACGGAATTCAGGAATGCCTAACACCTTCTCCCGGGTTAACAGAATTCCTTACTCGGATTTCTGGTTCGCGGACTGTTAACAGAGTCATTCTTTTCTTCGATTCGGGATTAAAACCGGTGACTTGGGACACCATAAATCTCCCAAGTGGCGACTCTGAATTAAATAAACTAATCATGTTTTGATTGTCCTTAAATTGGAAAAACTCCCTCTGCGCCCCTGCGGGCGCGGGTAAAAAGGAGGTGTGACACATAGCATACAACTGCATTCTTCCAATATTCTATCTCTGAACTGATGTCTCCCATTTCAATTTCAACCACAGGAGATTCACCTTTCATTTTGGGAGCCACATACTTTAATTTGAACCCTGCATTTGATACTTTAGCAATGTCAAAATTATCCAAAGTTGATTTCCTCAACTGCAACTGAGATACTTCCTCTTCCACATGTTCTGCCCATGACTTTCTTCCACTATTAATTGCCTCATTCTATTTGCTACTTGATGCGGTCCTTACTACCTCAGCCCAAATTTGCTGAGCTTGTTGCACTATTACATTGGGTTGAGGGGGATTTTTCTCCTCAACTGGTATTTCCTTCACCTTCTGCGTCTGTGAGCTTGGTTCCTTGCCTAATTCCACAGTTTCGTCCCTTGCCTTCTCTATGATGTCAGATCGTTGGTCGATCGGACTCGAAGTTGATGCTTCAACTGGTACTAGGTTTCCTTTCCTTCCTCGCTGTGTTGCTACCTGTGATACCTTTGATTCCTGAGCCGTTAGAGCTTTCTGAGAAGGGATGCGCTCCCTCTTCCCCATGGACGCCGTAGTTTAGTTAACGTACGCCCAAAGAGAAGCAACCATTAGAGAAAGCTTTTCTTAATGCCTTTTTTTTGGGCTTTTTTTCTAAAGAGTGATTGTGAATATTTAGGAAATTTATTTAGGCTAATCCTAATGGGAGTGATAATGATTGAGATTTTTACATTCCTATACATTATTGAAAACTTTATTGCACTTAATGTCTATGTTTAGCTAATTACCCTTCCTACACATGTTTATTTTATAAAATATATACATTCCGCCTTAAAAGACTCTCAATTCATTATTAGTGCCTTCAATTAAGGGATTAGTTCCACAATTTTCCTTTTTTTCTCCTCTCTCCCCCGATCTTCCATTATTTGTGGCTTCATGTTAAATATTATCCATAATCAAAATACTTGCATTCAAACCTCATTACACTGTTGAGATAAATGTTTATGCAACTCTTATTTTATTTGGTCCTAAAACGACAACCATTGCACTCTCCACAATAACACCACCCACCCCCAAACCCCCAACCCCTAATCCCTTCCCCCTTCCCAAAACCATCCTTCATTTTCTCCGTCCCCATTTTCATATCAAACCCAAAAAAACAAAACTGCCTGGAAAAAAATGGAACATCATACCACTACAAGCAGAGCTGAAGCAGAAAGATTATTAGGCGTTGTAGAAAAACTCCTCCGCGAAAAAAAAGATTTTGCCCTTTTAGCACAAGAAACACAACCTTTATTAGAATGTCCAGATCAGATCTTAGCCATTGCTGAAGTTCATTTTAAGTTGTAGTTGTATTTAACTAGGTAGAAATAATTATACAAATTTTATACAATATGTCTTTTGTATATTTTGTATCTAATTTATACATAGTAAAAACAAATTCCATACAACTAATTGTATATTATACAATTTATCTACAACTTTTACATATTATTTCTAACCAGTTAAATACAACTACAATAACATACAACTTTAATACAAATTTTATACAATATGTCTTTTGTATATTTTGTATCTGATTTATACATAGTAAAAATAAATTTCATACAACTAATTATATATTATACAACTTATCTACAATTTTTATATATTATTTCTACTTAGTTATATATAACTAGAATATCATACAATTTAAATATATTTTTTATACAATATTGTTCAATTTTCGTATAATAGTTAAATAAATAAAAGAATGTGTGTGTGTGTGTGTGTATATATATATATATATATATATATATATATATATATATATATATATATATATATATATTCTACAATTTCTGCATTATAATGTATGTCATGTCGTCTTGTTCTTTTTCGAGTTTCAATCTGAAATTCAGCCAAAACCAAGTCTAATCTTCACCAAAACCCCTCAAAATTGAAATATAAACTCCAAATCATATTCCCAATTATTTTCAACAACACCCAATTCAAACAAATAATAATTTTTGAAAACCCAAATTCAAATTCAAAGCTTCAAAGCTTTTTAATGGCTGTCAATGGTGGAATTGCTATTCTTTTTTTCCTTTGCTTTATATTACTGAAATTAGGGATTAAGATATAGAGAGAGACGTAGAGATAATTCTCAATTCTTTTCAACAACATCCAATTCAAACAAACAATATTGTTTGAAAACCCAAATTCGAATTTAAAGCTTCAAAGTGTTTTAATGGTTGTCAATGGTGGAATTTCTGCTCTATTATGCAAGATACGCGGGGGAGGGGGTGGGAAGTGGAGAGAAAAACGTGTGGGAATAGAAGATATGTTAGAGTAATTTTAGGACACTAATTATTATCATTAATTCTCTTAAAATATACATAAATGGTAATTGGGTATATAAAATATAATTATAGTAAAATTTGAGTAAGGAGGGTAATATAGTTTCATATAGTGTATAGGAATGTAAAAATTCCATAATTAATGATTTGTTGAGAAAAAACAGTACTAGTTAAAACTTTGCGATTCGAACTCTTCCATGTTTTTTTAGTAAGGGACGTTGTAACACGCATCCAAAGGCCATACATTATTATTTCTAGTTTTTATTATCTTGCTATTCTTTTCTGACATCGATTGAGGTAATTTTTGGCTCGAGGGTGACCAACCTTCAAGGCTAACACTATTTAACTTGTGAGGTTTGCATTCATTTTTCTGTCATTGATTTCAATATTAATCTGTTTCTCAATTTGTGTCAAATTATATCACATATCCTTAAAACCACGTATAAATTCAATTGTTATTCGATTTTGAGGGTAAACAATTTGCCGCCCACCGTAGGGCTAAGGATAATAGTGGTTATTTGATGCAAATTACCATAATACACACGATTTTTCACTTGCTCTCTGAAGTGTTTTTGATTCATGCTTAAGCTCAAAATGTCAAACTCACAATTAGCACCTCTACCTACTGATGTTGAGTCTAGTCACCACGGTGAAAACAATAACATATCACCCGGTAATGAGGTACCGCCCGTTGATCCTGTTGAAATTCCAGTTGCGGACCCGTTGGACGCTAATTCGCATGTGGCTATCAATAAAAGCCTCCCTACTGACCCCGAGAATAGCATCTGTGGTGGATCCCCGTTAACGGAACAGAATACTCAAAACAATGAAGGACACAAGGTCAATCTACGGATGATCGTTGAAATGTTACAGGATCAACATGAGGCAATAGCTTAGTTACAAAACCAGAGTCGCGTACCGAGCATGATCGAGCCCGATCCGTCTCGTAAGATCACTCACAAAGAGGGACTGGTTATGGAAAGATCGAATGGGAGTGAGTCGAGTAACAACCCCGAAATCATAAAGATGCTCGAAGAGTTGACAAAATGAATAGAATCAAGGGAAAAGAAAATCGAAACAAACGACAAAAAGGTGGAAACCTATAATTCTAGGGTCAACTAGATCCCGAGAGCGCCTATGATAGTGAAAGGCTTGGATTCCAAGAAGTTTGTACAGAAACCTTTCCCTCCGAGTGTGGCTCCAAAGCCGATCCCTAAAAAGTTCCGCATACCCGAGATTCCTAAGTAAAACGGAATGATAAACCCAAACGAGCATGTCACTTCATACACAAGCGTCATCAATGGAAATACCTTGGAGGATGATGAGATCGAGTTTGTCTTGCTGAAGAAATTTGGAGAAACCCTATCAAAGGGATCCATGATATGGTAGCACAAGTTACCGCCCAATTCTATTGACTCATTTTCTATGCTTGCAAACTCTTCTGTGAAGGCACACACTGGGCAATAAAGGTCAAAATCAGGAAATCGGACCTCTTCAAAGTAAGGCAAAATGATAATGAGATTCTCAGAGAGTTTGTATCTCGATTTCAAATGAAACGGATGGACCTGCCACAGGTCCCTGATGACTGGGTCGTTCAAGGTTTTACCCAAGGACTCAATGTTCAAAGTTCGATGGCTTCACAGTAATTGAAACAAAATATGATAGAATATTCGGTTGTCACTTGGGCTGATGTGCATGACCGATATCAGTCGAAGATGACCAACCGGGGGCTCCTTTCAGGTCCGTTTATCCTATTAGAGCCCTCAACGAGTCAAGATATATTGATAGTGAACCAAGGTCGAATAGGGATCGATACTAGCCGTACAATGAGGATCGAACAATGTGTCCGGATGGAGTTCTATACAAAATAAAAGAAGAAACGACCTAAGCCAGAACAATCGGGGACTCATGAGCAAGAATAGTTTCGACAGGCCTATGTGACCCAAAGAAGCACCGAGGGTGTCAAAATATAACTTTAACGTAGATGTTGCTGCTATCGTATCGGCTATCGGACACATCAAAGATACCAAATGGCCTCGACCTCTACAATCTGACCTATCCCAAAGGGAACCAAACCAAATGTGCAAATATCATGGCACTCACGACCACAAAACAAAAGATTGCCGACAATTGAGGGAGGAGGTATCCCGGTTATTCAACAACAGGCATCTTTGAGAATTCTTGATAGACCGAGCCAAGAATCATTTCAGAAATAGGTACTCCAATAAACAAATCGAGCAAGAAGAACCCCAACACGTCATCCACATGATCATCAGAGGGGTTGATGTCCGTCAAGGTCCGATGTTGAAACACACCAAAGTATCGATCATCACGAGGGAGAAGCATACTCGAGATTACATACCAGAAGGAACTTTGTCTTTTAACGACGAGGATGCAGAAGGAATCATGCAACCCTACAATAATGCACTAGTAATATTTGTACTCATGAATAAATCTCAACATCAATCGATCGAGGGTCGTAGAACAACTCGGCCTATAGGACCAAATCGTACGTGAAGCTCGGGTGTTAAACGGGTTCAATATTGCTTGTGAAACTACTAAAGGAGAAATAAAGTTACTAATGAACGCCGCCGGGACCATCCAGGAAACCAAGTTTTATGTGATCGAAGGGGATATGAGGTGCAACGCCCTATTCGGGAGACCATGGATTCACAACATGAGGGAAGAACCCTCAACCTTTCAGTAGGTGCTAAAATTTCCAACGCCGGGAGGGGGGGGAGGGGGGATTAAAATAATCTATGGGGAGTAACCGGCAACAAAGGAAATGTTTACAGCCGAAGAAGTGATTCCGGTATCAACAATGACAACATCAAAGGAACCAAGTTCGAACACAAAGTGGGAAACTAAATAGCAATTATCGACACCAACCACAGCCCAATCGAATAAATAAGGGACCGACGAAGATGATGTTTACGGGGTTCCTAGATCTTTTATAGCACCCGATGATTCCGATGCTACATATCAACGTTTGACGAGATGGAGCAAGTCACATTGATCGAGCGTTTACCCCATCATAAGGCATACCTGGGCACATGGTTAACCTCTAAGCTCCGAAAAAACTCATTCAATTTCTCATAGCTAACATAGATTGTTTTGCTCGGTCCCATCTCGACATGAAAAGGATCCCACTGGAGATCAACACTCACAAGCTGATCCTGGACCCAAAATTCCATCCAGCAAGCAGAAAAGGAGACCCCAGTCCGATATCAAACATGCTTTCATCAAGGACAAGGCAACTAAACTCCTTAAAATAGGGTCCGTTCGGGAAGTCAAATACCCAGAATGGTTAGCAAACATAGTAGTAGTCCCCAAAAAAGGGAACAAATGAAGAATATATGTAGATTATAAAGATTTAAATAAGGAATGTCCCAAAGACTCTTTCCCTTTGCCTAACTCGATTGCATGATCGATACCACGGTCGGCCATGAGATCTTCATATTTCTCGATGCCTACTCTGGGTACAACCAAATACGAATGATCAGGAAAAGACATCCTTCATCACTAAGTATGGCACATACTGCTATAGCATAATGCCATTTGGATTGAAAAATGTCGGTGCCACTTACCAAGGCCTAGTAAATCAGACGTTCAAAGAACAAATAAGGAAATCCATGGAAGTTTACAGTGACGATATGTTAGTTAAGTCCCTGCGAGTAGAGGACCATTTAAAGCATTTGCAGGAAACCTTCAATGTATTAAAGAAGTACAATATGAAGCTGAATCCGAAAAAATGCATGTTCGGAGTCGGATCAAGTAAATTTCTCGGGTTCATGGTATCCAACCAAGGAATCGAGATCAACCCCGAGAAGATCAAAGCTATTGAGAATATCATGGTATCGGATAACGTAAAGGTCGTGCCAAGGCTAACCGGGTGCATCGCCACCCTAGGGTGATTTATCTCGAGGTCCTCCGATAAGAGTCACCAGTTTTTCTTGTTACTAAAGAAGAAAAACAACTTCACATGGACCTCAGAATGCCAACAGGCCTTGGAAGAAATTAAGCAATATCGATCGAGCCCACCGGTACTTTATACGCCAAGGGCAGATGAACAACTATACTTGTAATTGGCAGCATCAAAAATAGTAGTAAGTGGAGTCCTAGTTCGGGAAGAATAAGGTACGCAATTTCCAATTTATTATGTTAGTAGGACCTTAGGTGAGGCCGAAATTAGATATCCTCACATAGAAAAATAGGCGCTCACTTTGCTAAGTGCCTCTAGGAAACTATAACTGTATTTTCAGTACCATCCTATATGTGTTGTGACAACTTATCGTTGCGAAACATAATGTATAAACCCAAACTCTCGGGACAATTGTGATAAGTTATGCGTCTTTTGTTTTGATGATTTTACAATCTTCATGAGAGAAACAGATAAGGAACCTAATACAATTAGTTCTCTTGTGTTCAGAGTAACCAGTTAGATGTCTATTTCAATTCTCAACGAAATCAGATAAGGGAACAGTAGAGGGAACATATATGGATCAGCTCCACTGGTCGTCGTATATTCAACTCTATAGCTTCAAACATTCTCAAGACTTTAAGATCACAATGTTCCAGTTTGGGATATGGCTAAACTCTTCAGAGTCGAAGGAACAACTAAGGGAACAGGTCCCTACCGATTCCAGAGGTGACTGTATGAAGTCAACTCTCCGGTTGGAAAGTGTTGCATGCACACGCTATAGTGCAGGAACAGTGCAGCAGTCACCTTTCTACAGAAAACTTTTTGCCTACCTTGTTTATATCATTGTATGTGAGGTCACACGTGTATTATTAACAACAAGGGAGGTAAAACACAATCATTTGAACACTTGCAAATTAAAAAGAAAATATTCTCTCAAGTGCTAGCCACTACATCTCTCAAGAACAAAGCTACTGCAACCTCAAGGACCAAATCCAAAGAGTGAAGATATCTTAAGTCCTTAGGTTTGTTGAGTCTTTATTATTTTGTTCTTCACTTGTAATTTCTACTTAGCTTAGTTAGAAGCATTGTGTAGGAAACCCTTTGTAAATCATAAAACCTTGTGTTTGTGTCTTGGCTAGAGTTAGTCGAGTTGTGAAGACTTTGTAATAGAGTTATTACAAAGTAGATTGTAACAGTGTTGTTACAAGTTAGTGAGTGATTAAGTCTTTGTAATAGAGTTATTACAATGTGGCTTGTAATAGTGGAGTTAAAAGTTAGTGAGGGATTAAGAGGTTAATTCCTAGGTTACAATAGGTTGTAATCTAAAGATTGCTTAGTAGTGAAGTTGAAATCCTACAAGGGTAGGTCGTGGTTTTTAATCCCATTGAGCTGGGATTTTTTCACGTAAAATTCCTCTGTGTTCTTTATTTACTACCGATTTACTGTGGGAATAAATAGAGAACCTGATTTGTTATACTAACAGTCTGTTGCTTACAGTGGGAACTGATAGAGAACCCGGTTCTCTATACAGTTTGGTGGATGCTAGTTTCTATTAATTGATATCAGAGCAGGTTCTTTCTAAAAGGTTAACACCTAGAAAGAATCTACATGGATGCTCCACCAAACTTCTAGGAAAGTCAATCAACCGACATACCACTAATAGTTCAGAAAATGGTTCGTAGAAATGGAGGCATTCCCAAGAAGGGTAGTTTTAGCAGAAATGCTAAAGGATACGATTGTTATCATAAGTGCAGAAAGCGAGGACATTTCATCAAAGATTGTCCTCTCCACAATCAGGACCATTACAAACACAATGCTTCTAATATGGTTAAGAGGAACTCGGTCCCCGATAGAAAGTTTAAGAGAAGAGAAGTCGCTGATAATATTGTAAATCAAGCTCTAGATGCTCGGGGAGATTCCTCTAGTGAATCTGATGGTGATGATGAATAGGAAGACACCTCCTTGATGGCCGTTGAAAGCAAAGCTGCAAAATATGATTCCATATTTGCATTGATGGCAAAATCTGAAAAGGATGAAGAAGATGATGATGATGAGGCAAACTTCTTAGGTGTTCAAAGAAATCAAAAGAATTATTCTCCAAAAAAACTTATGTCTTTGGAAAATGTTTCGATTGATGTGTATCATAGTCTTATAAATGATAAAGATGCCTTAAATATGGAACTGGGAGAAGCAGAACAATCGAGAGAAGATCTAGTAGTTGGGGTGGTAGACTTAGAGGAAACCATTGAGAGTCTGAAGAAAGAAAAATATGCCTTAACTAAAAAAATTGTGAACATAGGACATGAGAGAGATGATCTAGTGGTTGTTGTGGTCAATATAAAAGAGACCATCGAGTGTGTTAGAAAGGAGAAAGAGGTTTTAACTAAGAAGAATGCTAACATTGAGCATGAGAGAGATGATCTATTAGTGGTGGTAGTAGACCTAAAGGAAACAATTGAGGAACCAAAAGGGAAAGTAGGCTTGGAAACACTCAAAAAGGAAAGGAAGTTGCAAGTAAGGCACACTTTAAGCTTGAAAATGAGTTAAGATTAGTGAAATCTAGTTTGTGTGTCGAGCTTGAGAAAAACAAACAACTTCAGGAAGAACTAGGAAGAGTAAAGAGTGATCTTGAAAAATCACTTAAGTGGACCTGGTCCTCTGATACTATCACTGCCTTGTACACAAACAATGGGGGAAATAGGCAGGGAATCGGGTTCCAAAGGGAAAAGACTCCCTACAACCCTCATAGCAAGTATATTACTGTACCTAACAATTAGATTTGCACTCATTGTGGCAATACTGGCCACTTTAAGGAAACTTGTAAGGCCAGATTCCAATTTCAATAGAAAAACAAAGTCTTTGCTGAAAAAGCAACTACTGCTAGGGAACCCGGTCCTTCACATAAAAAACGGATAATGCCTACTTGGACCAAAAGAGCCCTAATTCACAATTTTCCTCATTATAGGGGACCCAAACTCGTTTGGGTTCCTAAGTCTAACTCCTGATTTTCTTGTGCAGGGAACAGTGAAAGGAAGCAGTCAACAATGGTACATGGATAGCAGTTGCTCGAAGCACATGACTGGAAGTACAAATGATTTCATTTCACTGAAGGCCCTACAGTGAGGGAGTATATCGTTTGAAAATGTAAAGAAGGGATACATTCTAGGAGTTGGAAGGATCGGGAAGTCTCTTTCCCACTCTATTGAAAATGTGTACTTCGTGAAGGGGTTGAAGTATAACTTGCAGGGTATTTCCCAAATTTTTTATAATGGAATCTTAGTTGTATGAGTGTTGTTGATGATAATGTTGAGCAATGGCATAGAAAGCTGGGTCATGCAAGTTTCACGCTGCTGAACAAATTGGTCAAGAAGGATCTGGTTCATGGTCTGACCAAGTCAAGATTCAAGGAAAATAGGGTGTATGATACATGTGTAGAAGGAAAGCAAGTCATATCCTCTTTCAAACCCAAAAAAAGAAGTTAGCATCTCAAGTCCAGTTGATCTCCTCCATATGGATCTATGTGGACCTATGAGCGTGTCAAGTAGAGGAGGAAAGAGGTACATATTTTCATCATTGTGGATGACTACTCCATATTTACATGGACCTTGTTCCTCAGAACTTAAGATGAGACTCCAGCCGACTTAGAGGAAACCTGGTCCCTCAATCACAATATCTGAAGCAGAAATAGAGTTGTGGATACTGTACATGGAACTCCAGCTGCTGAGGTGAGGAACAAGACACATGGATCAAATCCAGAAGAACCTGGATCCTCTAGATTCAGGTGTCCAACTGGACGCACAAAAGCTCACAAAGGTAGGTCGTGGTTTTTAATCCCATTGAGTTGGGAGTTTTTCACATAAAATTCCTCTATGTTCTTTATTTACTGCCGATTTATTGTGGGAACAAATAGAGAACCTGATTCCCTATACTGATAGTCTGTTGCTTACAGTGGGAACTGATATAGAACTCGATTCTCTATACAGTTTGGTGGACGCTAGTTTCTATCATATTGGCAAAATGGGCCGTAGAAATTAGCGGATACGCTATTGTATATCGACCCCGGACATCCATTAAGTTTCAAATTTTGGTAAATTTCATCGCCGAATTTACGCCGACCCTAATACTCGAGGTCGAAAAAGAGTTGTTGGTTAACTCGAGAATATCTTTAATAATTTGGACCGTCTTTATAGGCGATACCTCGAACGTAAAGAGGTATAGACATGGCATCGTACTGAAGCCAGCCATAGGCAATGTAGCTAGACAATTTATTAGAACTGTGAAATTGACTAATAATGAGGCCGAATATGAGGCTGTAATTGCATGTCTCGAATTGGCCAAAAGCTTGGGGGCGGAGGTGATCGAAGCTAAGTGCGATTCCCTCCTTGTGGTGAACCAAGTTAATGGAACGTTCGAAGTCAGAGAAGAACAAATACAAAGGTACCTAGATAAGTTTGCAAGTAACATTGCATCGATTCAAAGAGTAGACTTTGAAGCACATACCTCGAGATCAAAATAGAGAGGCCGATGCCCTTGCAAACTTAGGGTCGTTGGTTGAAGATGACGAGCTCAACTTAGGGGCAGTCGTACAGCTCATGAGATCGCTAATAGAAGAAGGTCACGTTGAAATAAACTCCACAAGCCTAACTTGGGATTGGAGAAATAAATACGTAGAGTATTTGAAGACTAGGAAACTACCCTTAGATCCAAAAGAATCGAAGGTCTTGCACACAAAGGCAACCCAATTCAGCTTGTCCGAGGATGGGACCTTGTTCAGAAGAATGTTCGATGTCCCTTAGCAATATGTATGGGATCGGGAGATACCGAGTACGTTCTGAGGGAAGTTCACGAGGGCACCTGGGGAAATTATTCAGGTGCCGAATCATTATTTTGAAAGGTAATCAGAGGCGGCTATTACTAGATCAACATGGAAAAAGATGCGAAAGGGTTCGTACAAAAATGTGATGCATTCCAAAGATAGGCTCCGATGATTCACCAACCCGGGGAACTGGTGCATTCGGTCTTGTCACCACAGTCACTCATGAAGTGGGGAATGGACATCACTGGCCCTCTTCCATGGGCACGGGGTAAGTCTCAATTTATCTTATTTATGACTAACTATTTTTCTAAGTGGGTTGAAGCACAAGCGTACGAGAAAGTCAGGTAGAAAGAAGTCATCGACTTTATTTGGAACCACATCTTATGTCGGTTCGGAATGCCATCAAATTTGTATGTGACAATGGGAAACAATTTATTAGCAGCAAAGTGACCAAGTTTCTCGAAGATCATAAGATCAAAAGAATCTTATCGACACCGTATCTCCCTAGTGGGAACGGACAAACCGAATCGACCAACAAAACTATACTCCAAAACCTTTAAAAACAAGGTTAACTGACACCAAAGGAAAATGAAAGGAAATCTTACCCGAAGTCCTATGGGCATACCGCACGACCTCAAAGTCCAGTACTGGGGCCACCCCGTTCTCACTGGTTTACAACATCAAAGCTCTAATATCAGTCAAAGTTGGTGAACCAAGTGTCAAATTCTGTTACTCAACAAAGGAATCGAATGACGAGGCCATGAGTACAAGCCTAGAGCTATTAGACAAAAGGTGCGAAGCCACACTGGTCCAGGTGATCTCCCAAAAATAACAGATCGAGAAGTATTACAATCAAAGGACCAACCTTCGATACTTCAATATCGGGGACTTAGTTCAAATTAAGGTTACACTGAACACCCAAAATCCTAATGAAGGGAAGTTTAGTCCGAACTGGGAACACCATACCAAATTCTCAAGGTCACCCAAAAAGGATCCTATAAGCTCGGAACAATAAACGGTGAACGAATAACGAGCAATTGGAATGCAACTCACCTAAAATGATACTATTGCTAAGCTACGACCCATTCATTTTCTTTTATTTAAATTTTGAACTAACATTTGCATGTGACTGACAATGAGTCGTACAAAGTTTTAGGTCTGAAAGTATGCATTGCACTCTTTTTCCCTTGAACCGGTTTTGTCCCAAATTGGTTTTCTGGCAAGGTTTTAACGAGGCTACAATAGATCATGCTAACTTAGAATAAAAGACCGGACATAAATCGGTGTTAAGGATCGCATCAATAGTATCTGAGGTTTCTCTCTATAATCAACCTCGAATACTGGGGGCATTACCCTCGAATATCTACTTTAGCAAGGAAATTACTTCGTGATATAAGGGTCTCGCTAGGTAGGATTTATTGTAAGGGCCAAATGGTCAAATGAACAGTGCCCGCATAGATTGCTCAAGCCCTAGAATAAAGCATGTACACATGTATAACTGTTTTACACAAGAATAAAGAGAAGTATCTTCCTTTCAATCATCTTGTATTTTAAAATTTTCTTATTTGCATTTCTTAAGGAATTTCTTGCTTCTGATCCCCTAAAGGTAATGAGCCCAAGGGCCACCTTAACCTAAGATCGAACAATCACTCTCTTACTCGGGGACTACCATTCAAATACAAACTCGAACGGTCCAAGCTATTAGTTCTCGGGGCATAAGACCTATTAGGCAACCCCCAAATTTTAAAGGTCACGGCCATCCCCGCTCGGGGACTGTTATCTCAGGAAAGCCCGGATAACTCGGGAAAGCAAGTACACTGGGCGACTCCCGAACTAAAAGTCTATGGACATATTAACATGGCTCAGAGATATCCTAGACCCGTAACAAAAATTAAGCCTTCAAGAAAGAAAAAGTTTCATAACTGGTTCTAAAGGCTACCCTCAGCAAATTATAATCTGAATTACTTACTTTGGAAGAAAGTTTCCAGTAACACTTAACCCCCAAGATGCCTTAAAACAAGATAATGTAAAGGCGAGGTTTGTTTGAACCTTCGAACATAACCTAAGTTATTTCATTCTAAGGCATTTCGATCCTTGTGAACACAAATAATAAAACGAAGAAAAATTTTGAAAGCTGAGAAGGAAAGAAAGCCTTATATATATTTATCCAAAAATCTTTTTACAAGGGCCAAATGGTGTCGATACAGAAATATACAACGTCCAAAACGCCTCAAAATATAAAAGACAAAACGTCTAAAAAGATCCTAAGTGGCCTAATCTTCATCGGGGGACGCGTCGTCGCCTTCGGGGTCTTCACCACCTACGGGCTCATCCGAGTATTCATACCCCTTAGAGCCCTCCTTCTCGAGATAAGTCATCTTCCTGGACTTGGGCTCAAATATTTTGGCATTATCGATCTCAGCCAGCAGGTTGAAGCCCTAAGCTTGAACTCCTTCAAGGGCCTCCCTTCGGGATTGCAACTTCATGTGCTCCACCAAATATTTCACTAGATCTTGAGCTACCTCGACATCGGCCTTATGATGGGCCACCTTCTCATCAACTCCGGCCTTGACCTCAGCAATCTCTAACTTGGACGCCTTAAGTTCCTTGGCCAGATTTTTTTGGCTGGAGACCGCCGAGCTTAGCTGAGACCAGATCTCCTCGATTTTTTTAGCCTGGGTCGAGGACTTCTTCTCTGTAGCTCGGATCTAGGCCTTAGTCGACGCCAATAGAGCCTGGACAGTCTCCTTTTTCGAGGCTAGGAAGTCCATGTTTTTCTTCCATTCTTCAGCCTCAGCTTTTACTGTATCCACCTCCACCTGGAGATGCCCGATCTGTTCAAGTATTTTTTGGACCTGCAGGTATGGACCGTTAGCCATTGTATCCAAATCATCATCACTATCTTCAAGTACTCGTCTTACCTTCTCGACCCATTTGGCATGCTCCTTTCGAGCCGCTTCTAGCTCGGCATGGAGTTTCTTATTGAGAAGCTTGTAGGTATCCCTCTTCTCAGTAAGCTCCGGAACCTCGACCTCGTGTTGGGTTAACTCTTCCCGATATTAGAGAAAAGTTTCATTCTGAAGTAATGAGGTCTGCAAGCATAAAGAAAAGTGTTACGATTGTTTGCATCCTAAAATCTAAAGTACATAGTAAAGAGACACTCGAAATTACCCGATTCAACATCTGTTGAGCTTCATTGAACAGGCAGGGCGCTTCACCTCATCTATATTGTCCTAGTCCTCTTCGGTCACCAAGCATCGGAGATAGCTAGCAAACCCCACGGGGGCGGAGAGAACCCGGGCGTCATCCGGGATGGAGATAATTATTGACCGCTTTCGGTCAGGATCAACACTCAGAGTCGGGAACCGGTCCACTAACTTCGGACTCGAAGAAGACCCGCTGGCACCCAAAGATGGTGCTTTCTTTGGAACCGGTAAGTCACCAAACCCGGTAACGTTCTCTGAGACAGTAGATTCTGAGCCTTCAAAGAAGTAATTGAGATCTTCCACCCCCTGAGGCCCCTCGTGTGAATGTTTTTTTAGTATGTCGGCCTCGTTGATTAGGGAGTCGGATAATAAAGGGGACTCAAAGATATCAATCACCCCAAACGCATCTTTACGGGTATTTTCCTTTGCCCTAATAGAGTCGGCCATGGTCTCCTCCTCGACCTCCATAGTTTGGGGCATGGCAGCCTCAACAGCCTTCCTAGATCGAGGCAATACGATGTCGACTCACACCCGAGCCACCAGCTTGAAATTTTCTTCTTCTTCTTCTTCGAACTCATCCCTCAACCGATGGACTAAGTCCGATGGGAGGGCGTCGGTGCTTTCCTTGGGTTTGCGCACCTGCCTCCTTTTTTGTTTCTATTTCTCCGAATTTGGGGAACTCGGAGGAACTCGGAGCCCCTTTTCTTTTCTTCTCTTTATCCTGATTTGGAACAGGTGATTGGGGGAGGACGTCTTCATCCCCGGACGGGGGCCTCATTGCAACTTCCTTCCCAAGGCCTACAAAGGAAAAGAGATGATTAAGCTCGAAAAGAAACACAAGTGATGTCTGTTACGGGAAAGAATATTTCCATGATAACGAGCCTCCTACCAGCTCTTTGAAACTTCGTGCCACGTGCGCTCGGAATAGGGCTTCTGTGATACAATACCCTCGACCCACTCCTTGAGTCGGGACACTACATCCAGCATCCGAGCAATAGCTGCACTATGAATCATCGATAAGAAGGAAAGAAAGGGGAAAGGCAGTAAACGAATTTTAAAGGCAAAGTTATACTTACGTTTCATGTTACATTTCTCGGGAAATGGCATATCCTCACCCGAGATTAAATATGAGGTCTTTACTCAAACGAATAGACCCAACCAACCTTGGTCTCGATCCTCATCTATGCTCGAGAATAGGACTTTAGAGGCCCGACGGGCATGCTTTATTAATCCCCCTAATTAGAGTCGGGGACTATATAGACGCATGAGGTGTTCGATGGTGAAAAGGCACTAGTCAATTTTACTAACAAAAAAGCGGAGGAGAATTACTATCCCCAGAAGAAGGGGTAAATTTGACCAAGAGTCACCTCATACCTCTTACAGAAGGCGGTGATGACCGGTCCAAAGGGCCCAACGTGAAGGGATAAATGTAAATATTTTAAAAACAATCCACGTTGGTAGTAATCAATTCCTCGGGCGTAGGCACCACCACGTGCTTACCAACCCAATTACAGTCTTCATTGACCTTGGAGAGGAGGTTGTCGGTGATCGAGCACATGTATCTCGATATCAGCTCGCACCGACTCGGTACAAAAGAGGTTTTTTCGACTTTGAAGTCAGCACCAGTTGGGCACCTCCCAGGAACGAACATAGTCAAATCAGGCTCCGGTGCCTTTTCCTCAATAGCAGCAGATGGAACGTTTTCCTTTTTAGCCGGTCGTAAAGGAGAGGGAGATTCTTTTTGGGGAACAGACTTTGAGGTTTTTGCCATTTTTATGGAAGCAAAGAGAAAAGAGAAAGTTAAAAGGATGTGTTTGATAAATTGAGGTAAAGAGCAGAAATTCTTATGAAGTGATCTCAGAAGTAATCAGAGAATTGATGTTGGAGAATATAAAAATTTCTAGTGCACGAGGGTAGAAGCTTTAAAAGTAAAGTTTGAATAAGATAATGAGGGGTATTTATAGTTTGCAAACGATGGTTCAAAATCTTTAATGGCCGACCAGTAACTGACGAACATTTAACTCCCTTTAAGATGTGTCTGACGAGATGTTTCGTCACTTTTGTCGTTTCTGACTGGAAGAATCGAGACGAAGATCGAGGGCTCATATCGTTTCTCGTCATTTACTCTACGAAAAACAAGGGGACTATATGTATATGATCAAAATAGTGCTCGTCCACTGCATGACAAGTCGAGACCGAAACATGTTGGGTTGAAGCTTGACCCCGAATTATATCGAACCAAGGTACGAAGTTAGATCATCGAGCCCATGACTCCGGAACCGACCTCGACACCGAACAAGATCGAGGAAACTTTATCGGGCCAAATAATGGTAGGCCAAAATATCCGCAATCGGTCAGATATCACGACGAAAATCTCGGCACGTATCAAGGAGAGGCCGATTAGTTAGCAAATAATAAGGTTTTCTACCTTTTAAAGAATTGTATCTAGAGTAAAACTCCCCTGCTATATAAAAGGGGGTCTGATCATTTGTAAGGGACATTGTAACACGCATCCAAAGGCAATACATTATTATTTCTAGTTCTTATTATCTTGCTATTCTTTTCTGACATCGATTGAGGCAATTTCTAGCTCGAGGGTGACCAACCTTCAAGGCTAACATTGTTCAACTTGTGTGATTTGCATTCTTTTTTTTTTTTGCCAATGGTTTAAATATTAATCCGTTTTCTCAATTTATGTAAAATTATATCACGTATCCTTAAAATCGTGTATAAATTCATTTGCTATCCGATTTTGAGGGTAAACAACATTGAAGGTAGAGAGCATAGAATATAAGAGTAAATGCATCTAAATTTATAACGTGACGGGAGCACGAATTTCCTTTGGAACTAAACAATTACATGTTGGTTAAGGTTACAATAACAATAACATAAAAAAGTAATTCTTTTAATGATATAAAAAAAATATTTTCTTTTATTTCAAAAAAATAATATAGTAAAAACTATTTTTTTTCCTTTCAGCAAAAATAATATTTTCTTTTAATGTTGTAGAATGATTACTTTTTTTTAAACCAAAAAGTATTTTCTTTTTAGTTATAGCGCACAAATTCCAATGTTGTTTTTGCTTAAAAAAAAAATAAAGCACCACATTAGCTCATTTAGGTTTGTGTGAATTTTTATAAGAATGATTAAATTCTTTATAAAATAAGAATCCTAAAAATGTTGGGTATTTGGAAGAGGGAGAGGGGTAAAGCACAGAAAACACGGAGACTTGGGGGAAGGGTGGTGCGGAGAGTAGCATAAAAAATTTCAAGAAATATTTTCTAATCTCTAACCAAATACTAGAAAATCAGGAAAATATTTTTTCACTTACAACCAAACAAGGGAAAATAAATGATAAAATCACTAATTTTTCATGAAAACTTTTTCTAGAAAACATTTTCCTTCGTACCAAACACACCCTAAATGAACAAACTAATCAACGCCGTATTTGATTGAGCAAGAGTTTAGCTTCCTAACGCGAGAGCGTTTCATAGGTAGTAGACAACCTAAATTAGACAACGTTTATCACGACATGTCTGATTTCTTATATATGAAGAGATATCTCTAAAAGTACCAGAAAGGCATATTCACAAAAAATAACTTGAGATATAGAATGTTTGATCATTCATATTTTTAAAAAGGAGTAGCTCTAATGTACATATTTGCAGCCAAAGTCTATTGTCCACAATTATAATATACAATTCCGTATAAATTAGACAACATTGAAATAGAAAACTTGGCCTCAAGCAATACTGACCTCTCTAACGCAACACTGGGTCACTACGCCCACGAAATCGAAGAATAACCTTTCAAGGGCAAAAGTTGGTGCCCTATGCATTGTATATAACTAAGGAAAGTTAGAATGGAGATGGGGTAGGGATAAAACAAAGAATTGGAGAAAGCAAAACTCTATAGCTATGGAATGTTTTACAGGACCAATAGGAAATGCTAAACAAAAGAGAACCCAAGAGGGATACTAATCTCTTCCTGCGCTTGCAACGGCACTGTACAGACTCCCCTCCACCAATACTTAAGAAACTCGACAATGGAATCGCCTGTTGGCTCATTCCTCATGTTGAAGTGGTGCAGAGAGCTGATTTGAAGCAAGCACATGCTTAAGCTATTCTTGTAGACCACGGTAGGACTTAGGAGTCAAAATGGCATGATGGTCTCAAAAGAGGAGTTATGATCCATTTACAGCCATTTCAGGAGATGATTTTGGCGGTATTAACGGATGCTCATCTCCCCTCTGCCTATTATCTGGAGAACTGTGCATGCTTTCAGAAAAACTTTTAGGACAAGTTGATTCTTGGTCGTCATGATTATCCAAATCAGCACTCCCATTATCAGTAGAATTCCCCTTCTCCTCATGGTTGGACTCCACAGATTTCTTGTCTCCATCTGAGCATGGACCATCTTGTGCTGTACTTACTGTCTTTTTAGAGGGCAAAACTGCTTGACTTAAGGTTGAGCACAAAGCAGCGAAAACACCGTCTCGAGACTTTGAGCCTTTAGCAATCCGCTGCAACCTTTTTGGCTCAGGCTCTTCTTTCGGAGATAGCTTTCGTTTCAACGGAAAAGACTCCGCATCTTCATCAGAATTATCAGATTGCTTCCTAGGTGGTGGCTTATAATCTTCTTCATCCTCATCATCATCATAATCAACTAGTGCCCCAGATCTAAAGCAACAATGAGTGTCTCACAATATGCTCCCTCAATTTAATAAATCCAGATTCCAGCAGTAACAGCTACTTACCTGACAGATGAGGGGCTTGGAGCAGACCCATTAGGCAAGGCTGGCTGAGCCTGCGCCCTACTTGCATTGGCCACAGAGGCAGACGCAGAATCTTCCTCATCACTGAAGGAATACATATTCAGTGGCTACCATATAAAGTTTTACATGCAAAGAAGTAAAAAGGCATACCTGTCTTCATTGAAATATTCTTCTTCTTCTTTCTCTAAACCACGCTCATTAACTCTTTTCCTAGGGTCGTCTAACAGATCGCCAACACTTCTGGTTCCTGAACAATCTAGGGACTAGACCCAAATAACCGATTATGAGTAAAGCATCACTTTCAAGAGAGCGATGGTGAACAATACGCGCAGGAATGGACAATACCTGCTCATATTTAATTTTCAAAGAGTGAATAGATGTCAACTTTTCAAACTTGACCAGTTCATCCCAGAATGAGTCCACTAAATACTTGAGCAATATCTTCAAGTTATCCTGCATTAAATCATGTCAGAGCCTAAGAAATAAGAGAAGCCATGTCACACTTACTTTTACACAGTCTAAGCAGGTGAAGGAAATAAGATGTTACCTTACGAATATGCTCAAAAAGCTCAAGAACAGCTGAGTTTAGAAGATTGTAGCGGTCTCCATTAACAACAAAAGCATCAACCACTGGTTTTAAGAGATTGTGCTTTGCTATGTAATTCATCAAATGCTCATCCTGCTGATAGTACTTAGAAGAATTTGAATATATTCACAAATACACAGAAAGGAAACACTCGGAAATAATGAACATAATATTACACCTTAGTTTCTGCCAAATTTGTAGAAGCTCTACTGCCATGTGAAAAGATATATGAAGAATAGAGAAAAACTCTTAATGAAATTGGTTGGTTATAGAAGTTGACTCACTATATAGGAGTTTAGGTTATGTGAGATAACGAAAATTTCAAAGGTTCTTGGGTGTCTCTAATTTATGAGAATAATTATTAAGAATATTATACACAATATTCTTATTATTATTCTCTTCTTTCAAGAAACTTCAACCGACTTGAAGGACATTTAAGCAGTACAACCAAAAAGAAGGCACTATGCTCTTATCCCCAAAGGATAGAGTATGGTTTCTTCGCAGCCATACACTAAATCAAACCGTTCAGTAGGAATTTACTTTTATGAACAAACGAAAAGGGAAAAAAAGAATCATAACCTATAATATTCTGGTCCAAATTTTGACACCATTCTTAGAAAGTTACTTTACACTAACGAACCCAAAAAAGAAGATAATGTTTCAATTCTGAATAGTACCTACAAAACCTACAATCTTCCATGTCATTTTAGTAAGCAATCACAACTTCTACAGTACAATCCTCTACAAATTCAAAGACGCTCAATGTTTCAACAAATTATCTTTAACTCAATCAGAGTGACATTACTTCAAACCTACTAATCTATCTCATTAGTTGTGGTTACTAGAGCGTGGTAATACATGCATACAGTATACTTATTCACTGACGCAAGTAAAAGTCGCAAGATAAGACATTAGCCAACTAGAGGGTGAAAAATTATCTGTCAAGTGCTGAAAAAAGAGCTTCAAAAATCGTACTATTAAACTTTTTAGCAGAAAATCTATCTTAATATTTTACAAGAATCGGCTCTCAGTGTGTGGATACATGGATGTAACAAGTAGAACCTAGACCGATTTTACAAGAATTGGTTCTTAAATTCTGATTCCGCCCTATTCTACCTCTCTGTTGACTCTACATACAATGTTAGGCCAAGTCTAATGTCTTAGCATTTTTACCTAATTATTATCAGATAAAAACCTACATAAGATCCCAACCAGTTTCATTCGACATTTGCCAAGTCTATTGGGCCTTCACAGACTCATGAATCACCATAAGACTAAAAGAACAAAACAGAAAATGGGGGATCATTAAAAGAAGCATTACATGCCCATCTACAGTACTATGCAAAAACATATCTTTTCCTAATGGTCCACAGATCCCCTGTGGATTAGCTGGCCCAACCACAGGTGGTGGACAAGTTCGAACAGGAGAGTACAGACCCACCCTCTACCCTCCAACCACTAAAAGACCAGGATTTAGTCCTAGGTATGGTTCAAAGCCGTGACGTGCTCCTACCACATATCCCGCGCTTTAATTCCTTTACTGTTGGTCCGAGCCTTGGGGACTGCTTCTCAAAACATTTAAGCTCATTTCACGGGGTAACACATTGACCATAGAGGAGAAATAAATCAAAACTTGAGTCAATTAAGTCATGTCCACAGACAACGTTCTCTTGCTTAAGAGAAGTAAACAACTCACATTGCGCGAAATAAGAGTTCTCATAAATCTAACAGCGGCAACTACCAGGAACTTTTCTTTTCTTCGTGTCAGAAAGAGAACTTTATCTATCACATTATTTAGAAGAAAGTTGCACCTGCGACACAGAAGAGAATCAACATTAAACCAAAGAATCAAATTTAGCATTTAGGAACCAAGCAAAACCATACCAAGATGAGAAGATTACTTTATTCTATAAGGATGGTGCACGATACAAAAACATAGGAGATCACAAATATTTAGTAGTATTTCAGGCTTGACGCTGCTTTGCTTTTCAGTTCCTCCATCAGAGCACTCCGAGTTAGGGACAGTTTCTGCAGCACCGTCTGCCGGGCAGGATGATGTTATAGCATCAATGAGTTGACTTAGGTGCTTCTCGTAGAAAATTTCAACAATGGCCTCTCTCTGGAACAAATTTAAGGAAGATAATCAAGAGCTTGAAGCAAATAAAAGTCAAAATTAGTTGTTGACTAGAGAGAACAACCTTATCCAAAAACTGTTATCATTATTTATCCATTTTGCTATAGGTCCTCCCAGCCTCGTTCGTTTAAAACTCATTTGCTGGCCCAAATCGTGCAAAGATTTATCCTTAGAACTTCAGGAAGGAGAAAAAATATGGTGCCAGGATAATAATGGTTTTTCTACTCCCTCTAGTTTTTAACTGTGTTTCCTCTTCCTCTACAGTTTCTTCCTTACCCTTCCCTTCCCCTAGTTACACATGGTCAGAATATTGAAATGCAGTTTCCCCGCTTAGAAAGGTCAGACATTATCAGTCAAAAATAGAATTGCGTAAGATGTTCCACTCACCATCACGATACTTGAGAAGACATAAGAAACAAAATTCTAGACCTGTAGGAGAAAAAAGGACATTGTATATATCCATGTTTTAAATGCCAATCCTGTCATTAACTTGACTAACCTGAATTTTTTGGACAAGATACTAAATTTTAACAGAAAATTAAAACTATTATGGTAAAACCAAAAAAGTTATGGGCAAAGCACCTGGGTTCCTGATGCATATGAATCCAAGAGACTGCGCAGAATTTCAAGAAACTGGCAGTGCATGTCATCCCCAAAATCTGTTAGCATACCTTTGACCTGCAAATTTGAAACCATGCTATTATTTACTTCTAGTACCTTGCATGGCAGCAAGCACTGCTACCCTCCATTTGAGAGGAATGTAAAGCCAAGAGAAAAAAATGTGAGAGGTAAAATTAACAAGTATCGTCTAAGCGGAAAAAAAAAAAAGACACGTCTTAGTGCCACTATTAGGAAAATATCCAGCATATGGAAACAGGAAACATCAAAATGAGAAATGGAGGAAAGACAAACCACCTTCTCCAATTATTTATCTCATGAATCACATACCACATTCACAGCATAGAATAACTGAACATTCTCACACGACAGCAGATGCCTCACAACTTAACATGTTGAAGGGGATAGGCATAAGATAACAAAATCCATATATTGAAGCACATCATCCCAACAGTTGAATAAATGTTACATGAAAGAATGCATTTTAGGAGCAGGTAACTAACAGCTAGAGTCACACTGATTTTAATAACCTATGGAACAAGAAAAGAAGAAAAACCTAATCTTTGCTCACCAGAAGTCCAAACAAAGCAAGGCCTTCCTGACGAATTACATAAGATCGCAGAAGATTTGGATCTTGATTTAAGAATAGAATGAGGATGTCTGTCCTGCATCAGTTAGAATCATTTTGGATAAGAACTTCAGGGAAGCGACAACCACAATGATATGCAAAGACAAAAGGAAAAGGAAAAGAAAAAGAGTCTACTTTCTAAAATATAACGATATGGTCCATTACCCCGTCAGGACTAGCTTTTTGTCTTGGCTCTGCAAAACATCAGCTGCGATATCGAATATCCCTTCGTTAACTAGATCCCTGCAACCATAATAGTATTTGCAGTTCTATCACCTCATTTGCTATAAAAGCAACATAAGATAAATAAATAAAAAGGCAGGCCAGTGCATAAAGCATCTCGCGTTCATGCAGGGTCCGGGGAAGGGCCGCACCCTTACAAAGGTGTGATGTAGACAGCCTACCCTGATGCAAGCATCAGTGGCTGATTCCACGGCTCGAACCCGTGACCTATAGGCCACACGGAGACAACTTGACCGTTGCTCCAAGCAACTGATTCTTCCAATATCAATAGGTTGATTGTTTCGCTCCCCCTTCCAACATAAGATAATTTGGACTGATATTTCATACGAAAGACATTCGTGTGTAATGTAGGCAGCCTACCCTGATGCAAGCATCAGTGGCTGATTCCACGGCTCGAACCCGTGACCTATAGGCCACGCGGAGACAACTTGACCGTTGCTCCAAGCAACGGATTCTTCCAATATCAATAGGTTGATTGTTTCGCTCCCCCTTCCAACATAAGATAATTAGGACTGATATTTCTTACGAAAGACATTCGTGTGTGATGCATACCTAAATAGCCGATGTTGCTGGACCACTTGCAAGCTCTTACTCAAAGTACAAAACTCATGCAAGAAGTGCACCTACCCAAATCCAAGAAAAGGAAACATTCAGTGCAACAATGATGAGACTACAAGTACCCTATCAAGGTCTCCCGTCAAATATAAGAATAAGGAAAAGAAAAGTATAAGGTCAGGACGTAAAGTTACTACCACACATTTTAGGGATGGCTGAAAGAGGAATAAGTACATGATTTACCTATTATTATCATAGCTCAATAAAGGATATATTATGAGCTGCCAGGGATAGGTTTTTGGATTTTTTTAAAATCAAAAGTCCATCATAGTGATGGAGGAGTTAGGCTTGACTCCAACCTGTGCATTCCAGAAATTTTGGATTTGTGGAGGAAGAAAAGACAAAAATTTTCTAGCCTGTCATCCAACAAGCTCAACTACTCTTTGCAATCTCACTACAGGTGAATAGTATAAAAAGTAAATTTTGGAACTAATGTTAGACAGACACTACGATATATAATTCTGCAAATTCTACTCCCACCAGAGTTCGAAATTTTCCTACATTTGCGCCAGGCAACTTCTATATCTAACCAGCACACTCTTTCTAGGCTTAAAAGGGAAAAGGAAGATCTAGCCCTGATGAGAAATTGATTGAAAATATTTTCTTTTATATGACCAGGATACCAAGAGTTTCGTATTCCACTTGCTTTAAACAATTCGAATGGAAAATAACTAACTAACAGGAAATCCCTCAGCTTGCAGTTTATAAATAAACCCAAACAATTCTGGAAAACGATCCTTACCACCCCCCTCCCACCAAAAAGGAAAAAGATGCAACTACTGAAACGTCTTTAATATAAAGAGAAATGACATCACGCATGGCTTCCATTGAATGATTCAAAAAGTCCACTGTAGTGAACTTGTCTTTTGCAACTTAACATTGAGTATTTACAATCTCTGGATTGGGTTATTTATTATATGCAAGCTGATATTCCCACTCCCACTCCGCTCAAGATTAGTAACCTAGACATGAGTCAGGAGAAATTATGAGATCCTGAATTGATCTAATATATGGAAGACCGTTGGGATTCATCAATTAATAAATGACCCATATCAAGAATGGGGAGAGGGTCGGTGATAAGCCAAGCGTAATAAAAGGGAAGAGGCGCTCGACACAATCAATTCCAGGAGGAGAGGGTGGAATGCATGTAATTCTCACCAACCAAGACAAAAAAATACTAGGTTATTTTGCCCATTGGCCTAAGCCTTGGTAGACAGATTTACCCTACGCTGGTGGGAGATAGCAGGTACCCCGTGAAATAGTCGAGATGCGCGCAAGCTGGCTCGAACACCACCATTATATAAAAAAAGGACGAAAGTAAAGTTGGATTGTGAAAATGACTTTTTAGGAAAACTTTAGGATGCAATTTGTGTATTTTTTTTGTTTTTAATAGAATGTGGTTACTAAAGCACCAACAAGGTGTTAATAGAGGCAGAGGAAGAAGATACACACAAGGTGGTGCTTTATGTGAAGGATAGCAAGAGACGGTGTCAACAATTTGTTACGTCATTGTCCTGTTGCACACAAGTTATGGTGTATGGTGTGGAATATATTTGGAATCGTCAGGGAGAGAAGTAGAATAAAAGCAGAAAGTAGCACCCCAGGCGGTCATGTGGACATTATGGAGGGAAAGGAACGAGAATGCATTAAAGATTGAAATTCCTTTTGAACAGATTATAGGAATATTTTAGCTTTTTATATATTTTTGGAGCACCTTTAAGATTAAGGTTGGTACTTAAGATTTGGGAGCTCTTTGTAGAGAACCATGTTTGTTTGTAAGATTCTTTACGTGGTATACTATCTTGATTGCAGTGTTTCCCCATATTGTTACAAGAAATTACTCTATTATCATTATCAACGAGTATAAAGAGGGAAAAGATTGCCCTCAAATCTTATGTTTGACCAATTCAATTACTGACAAAACAGCAAGCAAAAGGAATATAAAAGAATGATGACACAGCAAAAAAAAAAAAGATAAGAATCCAAAGATTACAAGGACAAACAATTATCAGAAGCTGACAAGATAGTGAACAATTAAATTTCTTCTGAGAAAAGTACAAAGAAATCAATTAATAGCTGCAATGCAAGAGAGGCAAGCATAAAAGAGAGAGAGGAAACAACAATTTTCTTTACCAAATTTTTCTTTGACTCTGCAGATGTAGAAGGCGACTTCAACTTTCCAAACAAATCCTGAATGAAGGTGCTATCATCTTTTAATAGAGATACAACCTATATCAAAACAAATAATCAGGAGAACATAATAACCACGAGATAGAACATTTTAACTACAGGAGCAAATCTTACAACTGCATTGTTTGAATGGATTATGGAATTAAGGTTTGCAACTGTTGCGTCATCCAACATTCGAGGCAAAATGACATCCTGAATGTTAGTCCCACAAACTATAAGTTTCATTGGTAGTACAAGATGCGGTCTAAAAGCTAATAAAAGAAAAAAAAAGTATCACCTTCAGATAGCCCACTCGGTATGTTTGATGTATCTTTGAAAGGACTATTGGATCTTTAATAGCTATAGCCTACCACACCCACAAGGGAAACAAGACACTTCAGCAAACATTCCTCAGAAGTCAGTAGGAGGTATGGAGTAGAAAAGAAACATAACATACCTCCTTAAAGACCACATGCTCTTTCAGAAAATTGCGATGATGAACATGAGGAGCATCTGGATCATCTGTTAACCGAAATATGCATCAGGCCATTCCAAAATAAGATCAAAAAGTAAGCAATGAAAGCTTGAAAATGGAAAATAATATTAACTCATCAAACAGATTATTGTTATCCACATACACGAAGCCCAAATTCACAATCCACAGTGCTATACGCGCATCAAGAATGTCCTTGTTATATACAACTCAAAAAACTTCGCCAATAACAATGAAAAGCCCTAAAGTCTCCAACTCCAACAACAATAGAGATTGAGTTCAACATTCTAAAGTACGACGTGAATAAACAAGGATTGTACCTAAGCACTTGGTCTAGTAAAAGTTTGCAGTTTTCAACAAGCACATACCAGAAAAGAAAGCAAGGCCAAACCCCGAAACAGGAGGGTTAGCAGCATATCTAACGAGCATCAAATGAAAGACTCAGTCACCCTTTTTGCGGATTAGTGACTCAGTTTCTCAAGTAGAGGAGATAATATAATCAAACACTAGTTTACCTCGCGCATATATTTTACCTTTTCTCTTCTACTTTGTCATCCAATTATCAACCCCCACCCTACCCCCGCACACAAAAAAAAAAAAACTGCTCTTTAAATCAAATAAAACAACTAACAGCATAATGCATAAAAAATTTGCAACTCAATTGCCAAAACATACATTTACCTTTCACATCTGCAAATTAAACTTTCCACTGAATTGCCAAAATATACATTGATATTTACTAGTTAGGAATAGGCTTTAAATTTGTTAGATAACTTTTCATATTATTATTATTATTCATATATATATATAACAACTTAATTTCAGTATTACTCTTATTTTATTTTGGTATGATCATGATATAAATGCAAATATAACTAAGATAGAAGAAAGGAGAGCATCCACTACAGGTCTTCAAGCAATCCTATCTCCTGCCCTTATTCAGTTTTGTCTTTCCTTTT